>PVKS010031147.1:0-23707 GCA_004027875.1 Aplodontia rufa
CTTAACCCAGAGATCTAAGGGTCGATTGTCTCCACTCATAGGTGGAGGTGGGGACTAGACCCTGGACAGTGAGAAAGCTGGTCTAGTAACATGAATTAAATCCAGATAAGATGTAATGCTTTACAATCTAATACTTTTTTTTAGAATTATAAAGGGAAAGGGAAGGGAGGGATAAGGGAGGGTAATTGGGGGGGCACTCCTGGAGATAATTACAATATCCAGAATATTTACACATTTTATACACATTTTATATTATTTTGTTAAAATCGTGTAAGGTTGTTCAAAAAATAATAAAAAAAAAGAAGTTACAAAATTATCTGCATTCTTCCTTTCATGTAATTATTATGAAAACAAAAGTATCTTCTGGCTCTTGGAGTTGCTTATGGTCCCTCCTCCAGCCCTAGGATAATCAATGAGTGCAACTCAGTCAGTCCTACAGCTTCACCCTAGCATACATGAACAAAATCCCTTCTGTTGTGGACGGTTATAATAAAATTAGCTAGGACATCGATTCTTGCCATTTTATTTCCTTTGTTATAGTTTGGTTCTCATACTTGCTTTTGTCATTAACTGAGTCCTCTGAAATACTTCTTTTTGGGGGGACTTACATTTTTTTACATAGTTGAGATTGTTGTACAATCATAAATGCTTATAAAGTAACAATATGATATACATTTGATACAAATCCAGAGTCCAACCAAGTTATCTTCTTGATGTGGTTTTGAATGCAGTTTACTAGAACCATATTAAGGATTATTACATCTATGTTCATCAGGGATATTGATTGGAAGTTTTCTTTCTTTGGTGTTTCTTTCTTGAGTTTTGGTATCAGAATTAGGATTGCCTCATTAAAAGCATGTGAGAGAGTTCCCTCATTTTCAATTTCTTGGAATAACTTAGTAAAGAGAGGTTTTAGCTCCTCCTGATAGGTATGGTAAAACTCAGCAGAGAGTGCATCAGTTCCTGGGCTTTTCTTCTTTGGAAGGCTTTTAATTGTTATATGAATTTCAGTGCCTGTTATTGGGCTGTTTACAGTTTCAGTATTGTTCTGCATCAATTTGGGCATGTTGTATATGTCTAGAAATTTGTCCATGTGTTCCAGAATATATAATTTAGAGGAGTATAGCTTTTCAAAATATATTCTGAAAATTCATTGGATTTCCATGGGGTCAGTGGTGATCATTCCCTTTTCATTGATGATTTTGTTGATTTGCTTCATTTCCTTCCTTCTTTTAGTGAAATTGGCTAAAGGTCTGTCAATTTTATGTATTTATTTTTTTAAAGAACCAGCTCTTTATTTCATCGATTCATTTTATTGTTGTTTCGTCCTCAATGTCATTGATTTCAGTTCTGATCATGATTATTTCCTGACTTCTGCTGGCTTTGGAATTAGATTGCTCTTCCTTTTGTAGGGATTTGAGATGGAGCATAAGCTTATTTATTTGAGATCTTTGCAGATTTTTTATGTAGGCACTCAATGCTATAAATTTTCCTCGAATTTATATATATATATATGTATATATATATATATCCTTGAATTTATATATATAATTTATATATATAATTTCACTAGGAGCTTGTTTGATTGTTCAACAAATAAATTTCTGAATAAAAAAATTAAAAGCAAATTTAAAAAAAAATAATGCTTTCATATTGTACCAAAGGTTTTGATATATTGTATCTTCATTCTCATTTGCTTCCAAGAATTTCTTGATTTCTGCTGTCATGTCATTTTGGATCCATTCTTCATTTAATAGAGTGTTGCTCAATCTCCATGTGTATGTGTGTTTTCTGTTATAATGTTTGCTGTTAATTGCTAGAGTCAACGCATCATGATCTGATACGATATGTGGGATAATACCTACTTTTTTATATTTGCTGAGATTTTCTTTGTGAATCAGAATATAATCTATTTTGGAGAAGGATCCATGCACTGCTGAGAAGGTTATATTTGTCAATTTGGAGTGGAATATTCTATAGAAATCTATTAAGTCTATTTGATTTATGGAGTTGTTTAGGCTGGAGATTCTTTATGATTTTTTGCTTTGATGATCTGTCTATTGGTGATAGAGGAGTATTAAAGTCCTCCAGTATTATAGTGTTGAGGTCCACAAGTTGTTTTATGTCATGGAGTAATTTATCCACATGACATCGGGAGCATCAATGTTTGGAGAGTATATATTTTCTATGGTTATATCTTTCTGTTGTATTATTCCCTTTACTAGGATGTAGTGGCCTTCTTCATTTCTTCTGGCAAGTTTTTGTTTGAGATCTGCTTTGTTGGATATAGGTATTGCAACACCTGCTTGCTTTGTTAGGCCTTACGCCTGGTAGATTTTTTTTTCCAATACTATCACCCTTAATCTGTGGGTGTCACTGGCTGTAAGGCGGGTCTCCTGTTAGCAGCATATTTTTGGATTTCGTTTTTTGATCCAATTTGCTATACTGTGTCTTTTGATTGCTGCATTGAGACCATGCACATTCAGTGTGTTTTATTAGTGAATTCTGTGCTGTCTTGATAGTCTATTGATAGCATATGATTTTATTGAATTTCCTCTGTTTGTGGATTTTGAGGATTGTTTGCTTATTCTTCTATCTACAGTTTAACTTTGATAATTCTTTGTAATGCTGGTTTTCTGTTCATGAATGCTGCCAGTTTGATCTTATCATGAACTGTTCTTATTTCCACACTGAATTTGCATCTGATTTTTCCTGGGTATAGAATTCTTGGCTGCATGTTGTAGTTAAGTTATTCAGACTTTGAACGATCTCCTTCCAGGATCTTCATTTTGTCTCTGAATGTGATTTGGCATTTCTGGCTTACAGCTTTTACTATTTTTCCTTGTTTCCCTTGTTATACATTTTAATATGATGTGTCTCAGTGAGCTTCTTATTTGATTGGGCCTATTGGGTATATTGTATGCTTCCTGGATGAGCATTTCTGACTCTATTCTGAAATGGGAAATTTTTTCTTTAAATATTTTGTTGAGGATGTTCCTTATAGTATTTGTTTGCTTTTTTATTTCTTCCTGTATCCCAATTACTCTTATATTATTTCTTCAAATTTCATCCCAGACACTGAAAATTCTGCTCATGTTCTGTGAGGGTTTTTTTTTTCTTTCTTTTTTGCCATCCATGTGCTCAAGCTTCCTCCACCTATCCTTGTTGATAGAATTTCTTTCTTCTAGAACCGAAGTTCTATTTTCTATAGAAGTTAGTTTATTTTTAAGTTCTTCTATCTTCCTCTGATGTGATTGACTGAAGATTTTAGCTCTATTACTTCCTTTTTCAGTATGTCTATTTCTTTGACAATAGAGTTTTTCAAGTCTTGAGTTTTCTCACTTAGTCCCTTCATCAAATCTTTCAGTTCATAGTTCCTTTTAGTAATCAGATAGTTGATAATTTGTTCTAGGCTTTCATCCCACTCCTTGTCCACGGGCTCTTGGTAGGGAATTTGTTGGATTGAGGTGAACCTTTTCTAGTTTGATTCCTTATCTTTGAAAATATTCTCCTGTATCTTTGGATTGAGGTGCCCTGTGTGGAAGAAAGGTAGATCTCTGGGTGCTTCTCCCAGACATCACCTCTCTGATGACTGCCTTCTTCCAGAAAGCTGCTTCTGCCTGGAGCCTCATTTTGTTGCCCCTATTGGATCTAGATCCCAGGTCTCTGATTTGGAAACTGGTTGAAGCTATTATGTAGGGGTGTATCGCTTGCTCCTGGGGTCCCAGAGATGCAGAGTGGGCCAGAATGGATCAGCCTATGTGCTGGGCTGGGACCTGGAGTCCTTGGTGGTGGTGATGGACCCAATATATCTGGAACTTGTGGTATATGCAACAGCTGTGCAGTGTCCAGCTGCGGGGTCTCCAGGGTGTTCCATGCATCTGCCAGGACTGGGGCCAGAGTCTTCAGCACACATGGTGGCAGGGCAGTGTCCAGGTGCAGGGTCTTCAGAGTTGTCCTGCATGTCTGCCAGTGCCAGTGCTGGCATCACAGGCATGCTTGGCGACTGAGCAAGGTCCAGGTGATAGGTCTTCAGGGTGTCTGGTGCATGCCAGGACTGGGGTGGAGTCCTGGGCACATTTGGTGGCTGGGTGAGGTCTGGGTGTGGGGTATTTGGGGTGTCCAGTGCCTGGTGGGGCCGGGGCAGAGTCTTATCTCTAAAATACTTTTAAGATGTCCTAAAACAGGGAAAGACTTGCTTGTGAGTATTTTGCAATGTAGCTTTTGTTATATATTAGCAGGTTTTTGTTTTTATATAGTAGTTCAAAGAGAGTTCAAATAGGGACTAATGAGAAGGAAGATAATCCATTTTTTAGACACTCTAAAATTTCAGAGATTAATCTCAATCTGAATATAATATTCAGCTTCCTATAAAATTCACTGATTGGATGAACTTACTACTAATCTTAAGATTCATTATAATAAGTTATAGTAAATTTTGTTGAAAAAATGAATATGTGCATGCCTGCTTCATAATGCAATAACACATTAAATTAGCACGTTCAACTGAAGCACCAAGATATGATAAACATCAGATTCCAAGGGAAGTGCCAGATCCTAATTTTAAAAAAATGTAAAGGATCGGGATATTGGATATCAGTGAAACATTTTTTTTCAGTAAGAGTTTTTATTGTGCCTGAAATCCAGACCCTATAGGGGATGGGTGGGAATATAAATTCACTGCCTCTCAGATCTACTAAAATGGCTTTAACAGGGCCACATGAAGAAACTGGTCAGTGTTGGTTCTTATGGTTAGAAAATCACAGTGACTGCAGTCTGATCTTGCATCTGAGTATTCTAAAGTCAAGAATCTGTGGCTGTCAGTTCAAGAAGGCAAGAAAAAGAGAGTTTGAGACCTTTGTTAAATTATACAACCACATTTCTTCAAAGGCATGACAAAGATGCATCAGTCTCCTATGACCTATGTGTTGGTTGAGTAAAGGGAATATATCTAAAATTAACCCTGATTCTTTTTTTTTCTTTTTTGAGAGGGAATTAATTTTATTTAGTTTTCATTGCTCTAATGCTTCATTGTGTATGTGGTGCTGGGGTATGAACCCCTGTCCTGGTGCATGCCAAGCAAGCATTGTAATCCCTGAGCCACCGCTCCAGCCTCTGTTTCCTTAGTTCTTGATTCATAGACATGTATCTGCACCTAGAATCTTGTTAACCCTGATTCTTGCCCAAATGTTTACACTTGGTAAACTATAGGGAATCCAATAGTGTCTATGCTGAATGAATACTCAAGGGAAAAAAAAGGATTTAGGGTTGAGTGACAGGTAAGGAATAGAAGACATCACCCACATCATAGGAGATGGATAACCAACAAAAATCTATGAAAGACCCCATCAGAGAATGCTTTCAATCTCCACCATAGTCAGAGCATTAGAAGCTATTTCATGAGAATAGCAATCATAGAAGGATTTTTTCTTCCTGTTCTCTTTACTCCATTCTCCTTTTGCTTGTTCTAAAGATGTCAGTGATATATCTAGCAAGTGGCAGAATATAAAGGAAAAAAGAAGAAAACCATAGCTTTTCTCCAAAATCAGATAGCCAATTTCTGGTCAGCATCAGCCAGGCAGGAAATGCAGGTTACTGCTAAATCTGATCTAGAGTTTTGATTTTTTTCCAGGGGAGGTAGGCATTTTTAAATATTCAACTGTGACTAAGTGGCTTGAGATGATATATGACTTTCTATTAATTTAAGGGTAACTATAAAACCATGGTGACTGCCTGGATTTTTCCCTGAAGGCAGAAAGTTATTCTCAGCCTCTACCATTAACAGTTGGAAAAATAAAGCTCCTTTTAGGATCATAGCCTATGAGTCAAGCATGTTTACCATTACCATCATCCAGTAAGACTTGGGTCCACAAATGAAGACAAACGTGTTATGGATAAGGTGAAAACTCTAGCTGGTGTTTGAGTACCTGAGATCAATAACTCAGCTTAGTGCTTTGTTCCACGGTGGTTAACCATATCCTCAGAGCTACCTAAAAAAAATGTTCTAGTTTCATTATTTGAGATCCAATTTGAAATATAGGATACTTGAACATTAGTAGTTGTGCATAGAAGTCAAATAGTTGATCTTCTTAAATATGAGGATTTCCAAGCTGTATCCAAGAGCTGCTGATTCATCAGATTTGGAATAAACTGTAGTTAATTAGCACCCCAACTCACTATGATATAGGTGGTCTGGAACGTCTCTTTGGGAAACATTGTTTTAGGGTAGCATGTATAAACTTTAATGGGCATATGAATCACTTAAAGAGCTTATTAAAATGCAGTTCGATTCATGGGTCTGGAATGCGTGAAATTTTGTTTCTTACCAGCTCCCAGGTGATGCTGATATTCTGGCTCTAAGATTCACACTCTGAGTAATGACAGGACCTGGTTTTCCAAACCTACCTGGCTTCTTTGTCTTAAGCGTCAGACACTAGCTATTCCAAACAGATTCCACGTCTCCAGCATCAACTTGAATCACAGTCTTCAGATGAGAATCTAGGAAGTAAGGAAAATCCTCAAGTCCCAGCTAGAGTCTGGAGCTATCCTAAAACCCTCAGGCTATGTCTATTGGAGTCCGCAGGGAAAGGCTAAGGCATTATGAACAAAGAAGCAGTTTTTCTGCTCTTCTTGGTCCCTAGCCCCTAAAGGGGAAGTAGAAGCAGAAAACTTCAAAGCCCACAAGTTCTAAGTGTCTCACCAGGTGACTCAATACCCATGCTTGGCCTCACACAAAGACTCTCAACCAATCAGTGGTTTTCAATCTTGACTGCACACAGGAACCATGAGGGACTTGGACAAACATCAGTGGGGTCTCAATGCACTAGATATTCTGATTTAATTGGCTTGAGTATTGGGATTCTGATTTAACTGGTCTAGGTATTAGGATGGTGAGAAGTTCACACAAAAAAATGGGCAGTGTAAGTTGAGAACCGATTACAAGATGTGGTCTGACAGAGTTCTGCAAAAGGAAACCTTGCCCCATCGTTTTGTGACTCTTACAAATACTCTGTACTTATAGTCATTTGAGATCAATTTATTGCTTCCAAAAATTCACTGTCAAGACTATATGACCCAGAATTATGTCATAGGAACAATTTAGCACCCATTAAAACACTGGCAAGTTTTAATCAAATAGGCCAACAGCTATTAACAGAATAGTTCATGGCATTTTTGTGCTATTATAATAACTACTAGTAGGGACTCTGTTGCATCATTCTCTGCCTTACTATATATTATCTATTCTTACTTTGGTTTGTAAGTAATATTTTATTGTTGTTGCAAGAAGATGAAGGTATAGGAGTCCAGAGGGCATACATGATCTCTCTTTCAAGTTTAGTCCTAAGGAATTAACTGAGTAGTTAAGTATGGTAAAAGGACATAAAATGTAGCATGACTATAAATCAATTCAGATTCTCTTCCTCAATCTGGATCTCTTCCAGTTCCTTGTCTCCATTAATGGCATGGCTCTCACCCCAGGAAATTTTTGGAAGCAATAAATTGATCTTAAATGACTGAATTTTTGCAGCAGTCACAAAATAATGGAGTGAGATTTCTGTTTGCAGGACTTTTCAGAAGAGACTCCAGTTTTGCAATCGGGAAACTTACATTTTAGTTTTAAAATCTCCCCTCCATCATCTCCCACATCCCAAGCTTCACTACACCCACTTGATTTTACCTCTCACATCTGTGGAATGCACTAGTTCTTTTCCAGATTTTCTACCACCACCCTCTTAAGACTAACACATGTCATCTCTCTTCTTTTCAACCCTCCAAATCAGTCCCCTCTTGCCTCTTTCTTACCTTTCTTCCCTTTTCAGGTGACATCCTTTTGAAATCCAAAATCTCAGGAGAAAAACAAAATCCCTTAACATGACCAATGATGTCACCTGTGATCCTAGATCTCCACCTCTCCAGCATCCTTTCTGGTCTCCCCTACATTTCTTTGTTTCAGCCACACTAAATTTCACTCCATCCTTCACACAGCTGTAGTCTCTCCTGCCACAAGACACTGCGTTTGCATTTACCTTGTGTGACATGCCATTCCTCTTTCTAGTCATCTAGTTAATGTCTCTTCATCCAAATTTCATTCTCATCAACACTTTCTCAGGAGGGCCTCTCCCTTCTAAATTGTTAGGGAAAATAGCCCAGTTACAATAACATCAAGAATCTCCAGCTTTTTGCATTTATCACAGTTGCAATTTGGCACTTATGATCATTTGATAAATGTTTATATTGCTGAGCAGATGACAACCTCCAGAAAAAGAGGAAACTGTCTTTTTTGCTTCACATTAAACCCCTTGCCTAACATAGTAGTTGGCACATAAAAGAGTACAAAAGAGAAAAGAAGGAAAAACATATTGAATGAATGAATGAAATACAAAAGCTGAGACTAATAAAGAAACATGCATTTCATAGAAACATTATCTGTGGCTTTACAAGATTTTAAATAAATAAACACTTGTTCTAAGTGAAACCTTCTGTTGAGCCAAACCATGAAAGGTAGACAGAAGCAGAGCAGGAGTTTGGTTAAACCAAGGGTGAGGACCCAACAGACTGACACTCAGCTTTCTGAATTCTTGCACCGATTTCTGGTGTATTCCAGGCGCTTATCCTTCAAAACCCCAAGACTCCATAGGTCACGATTTACCAAGTACGGATCTGGATCAAGCTAGCATTTAACAAAGGAGGTAACTGAGTGTATGAGGTTAAGAGTCTTGTAATGGTAACCAGCTAGCTTTGAGTTTTTTCTTCTTTACTCTGATTATACTGTGCATCATGGGGCATTTATTTCTCATTGATGACTACTCTACGTGGCCTTATGTCCCAGAGAACTCTGTTAGGTTCTTAAACATATTAAGCCATGCATCCGAGTACAGGTTTCTCCCCTTGGAATGCCCTTTTGCTGTCCTTTCAGTGCTCCCTAAGCCTTAAATGGCCAAATTCGATTTATTTTTTAGCTCCCATCAAGCACTGCCCTTTTTATTCAGGCATCTGCAAACACCCCCAGGTGAACTTAGGTGCATCAGCCTCATCATTTTCATAGCAGTGTATCAAAACCTGTGTGTGCCAGGCAAAATTTGAAGAGTGCCCCCAATATTCCAGCCTCCAGTGACATTCCAACTAAATCCCCAGGACTGTAAATATGATAGGTTTCACTTCTATGATTAGTTATAGTACCATTATCGTTAGAAAGGGAGATTGCTCAAGTAAGCCTCAACTATCACATGTATTCTAAATCTGCATTTAGAGATCAGCCTCAGAGAAAGTCAGAGGTGAATTCAACATGCAAGAAATTCTGAAGAAGATGGACTCACACAGCAAGAAACAGCTAGGTGATTGCAACTCCAGTCCTATAACCACAAGGAAATTAATTCTCTCAGCAACTTGAATAAGTTTGGAAAAAAAGCTTTAGCTTCAGGACATAGCTCAGCTGATGTCTGGATGACAACATTGTGAGGCCGTTTGCTGATAAGACTACCTGGACAGGAGACTTGGACAACTGGGATGATAAAGGGTGTTTTTTTTTTTAAACTTTTTTCATTATTTGAATATGGAGTTACAATTGAGGCGGCATCATTGTCAAACAATCAAGAACAAATTTATATTTACACAGCTAACCAAGGCTGATGCCATGCCCCCCTTGGGTTTCCCATGATTCTGTTTCCCCCAGAAGAACCCCTGAGTTAAATGGATATCTCGTGGAGGTCAGAGATCTCCTTCTGAAATGATTCCCTGATATTCCCACCCTCCAGTCTCCTAGATATCCTTCCTAATCCTCCCCCTTCTCTTAGACAATTTGTCATAACAGAATTAGAAAACAAATACGCTTTTGATCCATGAACATGGAATATTATTCCTTTTTTATGTCCTCTATAATTTCCTTCATCACTGCTTTATAATTTTTATTGTAGAGTTTTTTCACTTCCTTGGTTAAATTTATATGTAAATATTTTGTAGCTAGTGTAAGTGGGATTTCTTTTTCTGCAAGTTTATTGTTGTTGCAAAAAATGTTACATTTTTGTATGTAGTATCTGAATAGGTGAAATCTTATTCCAGGGACTAGAGAAGTAGAAGTTCAGATTTTTAATCTATAATTTCAGGATGACCTAAGTGGAACCATAGAGGAGGAACAAGCGGAAGGATAACAATAGACAAGCATAATTAGGGCATATTGCAAACAAAATTAATTTGTTGATTTCTGAGATTACTTCTAAAGTCTAAGCATCTAGTTTATTAAAGTTAAGCCTAAGAGATATTAGTGAGGGGTGTATTTTTAAGACCTGCATATTGCTTTAACTCAAAAATTGCTTCAGTTCCTCATCTCTACGCACAAGGAAACTGAGATCCAAGAGAGTAAGGTTGCTAACAGAGGGTTAAATGGCACAACTGTCTTGAGGACTAATTTCCTAGTTAGCAAGTTCTACCAACAGGGGGAAAAATCAATCTCTGTTGTTCCTATCGGAAGAGAAAATCTTGAAGCTGTAGAAAACCTGTTGATACCTTTTTCTGATGAACCCAAGTTATCTGTCAGAGCTTGCCATTCAGAAAGAGTGGGATTGAAGTTGCCTATGAATAGAAGATTGGCATGAAGTTAGATGTCATTTTAGTAAGTGTGGCCATAAACTACTTCCTCTGTCTATAAAAAAATAACATGGGGAGAGGAAGATATTGCTATAAACTTAAAAGATTTTTACAGCCTTGAAATAATCAGAAGAGATCGTGGTAGTCCTCGCTTATCCAGTTCACTGTTCATGCTGTCCATTTCCTGTGGTCAGTCCTGGTTTCAAAATGTTAAACGGATAATTACAGAAATAATTCAGAAGTTTCAGCTTGCATGCTGCCTTCACTGGCATGATATAAGTTGTGTCGTCTGCTTTGTCCTGCTCGTGACATGAATTGTCTCTTTTGTCCGATGTGTTCACGCTGTATATGCTACCCACCTGTAAGTCACTGAGTGGACATGTCTGTTATCAGAGTGACTGCCGTGGTATTACAGTGTATGCATCTAAGTAACCCTCATTTTACTTCATAATGGTTCAAAGTGCAAGAACCGTGATACTGGCAAGTCAGACATGCCAAAAAGAAACTCTAAAGTGCTTTCTTCAAGTAAACAGGTAAAATACAGTGAGATATTTTGAGAGATGGAAAGACCATCTTCACATAACTTTTGTAGCATATGGTATAATTGTTTTTTTTTTTAAAGAGAGAAGGATAGTGAGAGAGACAGAGGCAGAGAGAATCAATTTTTATTGAGTTTTTCACACAGCCTTCGTTCCTCTGACACTTAGTTGTGTAGGTGGGTGCTGGGGTTTGAACCTGTGTATTTGCACTTGCAGGGCAAGCGCCTAAACCATTGAGCCACCGCTCCAACCCCTAACTGTTCTTTTTTATTTTTAGTTATTGTTGTTAATCTCTTACTATATCTACTTTATAATTTAAACTTTATCATTGGACTGTGAATGCAGCTCAGGGGTAGAGTGAGTCCCTGTTTTTGATCACTAGCAACTAACTAACTAAATAAATAAATAGGTAAATAAATGAACAAGTAAATGAACTTTTTTATTAGTTGAATATGGAGTTACAATTGAGGGGGAATCATTGTATGTATGTATAGGGAAAATAGCATAATGCATAATGGGGTTCAATAATATCCATGGTTAAAGGCATCCACTGGAATTCTTAGAAGTTATCCCCAGAAGCTAGGAGAAGAGAGTTATTCATTGGTTATCCTTTCAATATGATGTTAGATCTTCCTGTGATTGTCTGATCCCCTGAGATATGTGCTTTGTCTTTGACTAGGTCATTCTGTAATTCAGTCCAGGTCAGAGTTAATGTGTAAAGAGCAGATGGCAATGCAAATTAATCCTGACGATGAATTTGCAAATGAATTGTGTTGGGGGGGAGGGGAAAATTTTCCTCCAAAAAAAGCAGTTTTGTGTCTACTTGAAGTTCATTTCATTTTTCCTGATTTACAAACAAGGATTTGGATTTTTTAAAATGTTGAGCTGATTTTAATATCTTTTCCAGTTCCATCACTAAATGGATTAAGTAGAATATCTAACATATGTTCCCTTGATTGTTCTAAATGAGAGTCATGAGATTATATTTGAATGAATACCACTTTTAAATACTAGTGATCAGATGGAGCTAGAGGCTAGCAGGATTCAGAGACCTCATTGTATTAGAGCTATCCAAACTAATCCCATGGGTCAAACGCAAATAGTTACACATTTTTGAGGACCCTAAAACTAAGAATAGTTTTTACCTTTTTATATTTGAAATGAATGCTTGTAAATTTTTAAAACATTTTCTAAAATTGTGTTTGAAATGTATTCTGCTATTTAAATGTTTGAAAAACACGAGAAAGAATATTTCATGACACATTTCAAATTTTCATTCTCGTTTCAGTTTTCAAATTAAAATTTAACTGTCTGTAAGTAAATTTAACAAAAGTATGCCATTCATTTTCTTTTCTGTCTTGTCTCTGGTTGCTCTCTGCCATAAAGGCAGAATTGAGTAGTTGTAACAGAGACAATAAAGCCTAGAAAACTAGAAGTATTTAATACTGGTCTCTTTTTGGAAGTTTGTTGGAATGTGCCCTACATAAAGTAGTTCTCTCAAATGTAGATTAGAATATGAATCATTTAGCTTTGGTAACTTTACAGATTTTGATTCAGTTGTCTGGGATGGAGTTAGAGTTTCTGCATTCCAGTAAACACCCAGGTGATCTGGTCATTGCTGATTCATGATCCACATTTTCAATAGTAAGGAGGTAAAGGACCCTTCTACTTTTAAAAGAAGAAAAGGAAGTGGCTGGGAAACACTCTCCTAGCTAGGCTTGATACCATGTACCCCTGATATGATATGGCACCTTCCCCTTAAGGCATTCCTCATAACTCCAGTCTAATCATGATAAATACATCACAAATTCCAGCGAGAGACATTTTACAAAGTATTTGAGTTGTATTCCTCGAAACTGTCAAGGTTATAAGGAGAGTCTAAGGAACTATCATAGCCAAAAGAAACAAAGATTGAATGTAATGGGGTGTCCTGGATAGAGTCCTGGGGCAGAAAATATTAGGTATATATGTATATGTAATAACTATTGAACTAAGGGAAAGATAGTATATTGATATAGGTTTGTTAGTTGTGACAAATGTGCCGTACTAATGTAAAAAAGGTTTTAATAGTAATTTAAACTTCATGCAAGATTTTATGGCAGTTCTGTACTATCTTTTGAAGTTTTCTGTTAATCTGTAGCTATTCTTAAAATCTAAAATATATGTATAAAAAAACAAACAACAAAATATTAATTTTTACCAAATATTAAAGGACAAGTTCTAACATAACTTTCATAAACTGGTGATTCTTATCTTGCAAACTCTTTGAAGAAAACAGAAATAGAGGAAATATTCTGCAGTTCATCATAAAAATGTCACTGAAACAGAACAAAAATGAATCTTTGATGAAGCACCCAGAAGCAGAGCTGAATGGTGGCATCTCTGAATTAGAATGACAGAGTGTCTTTGCTGTGTCTTTAATGTGGAGGAGCATGTGGATTAGGGAGGAGATGAGAGGTACCTAGAAAACACAAAAATGGAAAAGGAAGGCATCTGAACTTAAGAAGAGTTGCCACACTACTAACTCTAGTTCATTCGGATGAGCACATTTTCCCTGCTATGTGGAGACCCTCCTGGAAGTGATAATTTGGTCACTCTTCATAATTTAGTAGATTATCTTATTTTAGCAATTCATATAAACCTTATCAGATATAGGGACTGGAGCAGTGACTCAGCAGTTATTGCACTTCCTGGCATGAGCGAGGATGTGGGTTCAAACCCCAGCACCACGTATACCACAATATGTTGGAGCAATGACAGCCACATGAAAAACTAAATAAAATTGATTCTTTCTCTCTCTCTCACTGTTCCTCTCTCTCTCTCTCTCTCTCAAATAAATAAATAAATAAAATAAATAACCTTATCAGATATAATCCAAGCTGAGAGGCCAGAAGAGATAAGAAGGGGGTGGTAGGATTCATGGCAATTGAATCACAGGAAAAATCTTTACAGAGAATTTATATAATTAAATAGTATCCTATGAGTATTAGACACCTGAAGAAAGCATAGAGGAAAAGTAGTGCCAAGCAAAGGATACAGAAGGGCACTAGTTCATGCTGTGGTGTTCTTGCAAGAAGTGGTCATCATGGACCCCATTTCTTTGATGGTCCTCCCCACAAGAAGATCTATGGCTGCTCCTTCTGAATCTATGTGGGCTTCCTGGTGCATCAACAAATCACATGGTTGGAGTAATGCTATTGTATCTTTTAAGAAGAGACTCTAAAAGGCTCTGCAGCTTTCTTGTGACTTTCTTGGAATATTTCCCTCAGGATGCTCTTTACAATAAAGTTATCCCTGCTGATCCATGACAGGTAACTTCCAAGACCCCCAGTGGAAGCCTGAAAACACAGATAGTTCCAAAACCTATATATACGATTTTTCCTATATACATGCCTATGATAAAGTTTACTGATCAATTAAGCATAATAAAAGATTAACAATCACTAATAATAAAACAGAATAATTATAACAATATGCCACAATGTAAATTATATGAATGTTCTGTCTCTTTGTCAAAATCTCTATCATACTTAAATGAAGCACCTTGAAGTTTGTTTTGGCACATCCACATTACTAAAGGGAGGCTTAAGAATAGTTTTCACACATTCTACTAGTTGGATGTGCACATTCCCCATGTTAATATGAGTAGCATGCACTGCTCTTGCACCATAGGGCCATTATTAAGTAAAATAAGATTACTTAAACACAAACACTGCATCCCCCCACAGTTGATCTGATAAGCAAGAAAGTTACTAAGTGACTAATGGTTATGTAGTATATGCAGCATGAATACATTGGACAAATGGATGATTTACAACCCAGATGAGAGGCAGAGTTGTATAGTACAAAATTGCATCATGCTATGCAAAATCGCATGCAGTTGGAAACTTGTGAATTATTTATGAAATTTTCTGTTTAATATTTTTGAACCTCAGTGGACAGTGGGTAACTGAAACTATGGGAGGTTAAGCTGTGGATAGGAGGGAACTTCTTATTGGACCCAGAAATAATGCCCCATAAAGAAGCCTTGTTACAGACACTTCAAAATGCAGACCCAGCCAAGCCCAGTCATGAAGTTATCCTAGCTTCACAACAGACATGAGAGTGAAGAGATCTCCAGATAATTCTAGGTTCCAGCCATAAAGCACTTTTCTTTCCTTAGACATTTGGTCCTTGCATCTGAAGCCCAGGTATCATAAGGCAAAAAGTGGCCACCGTCTTTGCAAATCTGTAATTAGAACTCAGATGTTTGAAGGAAAACACTTTGGGGAAACAGTTCTCCTTACTTGTTTACCATTTCTTTCTGCCTTGTGAGTAGAGGTACTGACTACTCTTTGTTCTACAATATCTGTTCAACGGTATCGTATAGAAATGAGATCTGTAAGAAGATAGTGTGTCCTTAGGAACAAATGAGAAGTTAGCTCTGCTCTGGAAGATGGTATCATCTTTTAGGGAAAAATCTGGGAACATATTCTGTCCATTATAAAGTATTTTGGTTTCTTATATATAGGGCACCATTTTTTTAAATATAAATCATAGCACATACAGGCATTCTTAGACCTCATTGTCATCATCCTATGGGACTTAAGGACAAGAGGAACTAATAAAAACATGCTGATGTTTTTGCTGCTTGCTGTGCCACACATCATGAAGTTCTTTATCTTTGACCAAAGAGCTTCATATCTTCCTCCAGCAGCCATGATACAGTAGAGGCTGATTGGCAGCTTGAAAGTAATATATATCCTCAGATCCTACCTTCCCAGTTCTTGAGTAACACATGATTTCCACAAATAGATTTAGGTCTAAAGCCCTGTCTCTGCAATAAAATCCGTGTGTTTTGGATTGAGTTATATAATCATTTTGAAGATCAGCTTCCTTATTTGAAAATTAGGGGAAAACAAACATGTATACCTTACAGAAGTCCTATGAGAATGAAACGAGGCATTGTATAAAAAAGCACATAGAAGAGTGTCTGGCATGTACTAAGTGTTCATTAAACACTTGTTCAATGATCACTCTCCATGGAGTTTCTAGAACTATTTGCCCATGTGCTTCTCATTTAATTAACAACAGATGCTATCCTCAATTCTAGTGAATCTCTACCTTTATTCATAAATTTAGGTATGTTTACAAAATGATATGTATTCTGACTTTGGGGTTGGAATTCTTGAGAATGTCAAAATCTTTCCTTGTTTCCTCCATGGAACTTCTGTTACCCAGAAAATATCTTCTTTAAATATTTGTCCCAGTTAAGTGTTAGTGTATAACAAGTCACCTCAAAACTCCAAGGGTTCAAAATAAGCATGCTGTAGTCCTCATGAGTTTGCATGCCATTAGGTGATTCTACTAGCTTTGGAAGAGCTCAATCATACATGTGTGGTCAGCTGTGGATTTGAAGGCAGCTCTGCTTACCTTGGCTGAGCTCCTCACGTATTTGGGGGTTGATTGACTCCAAGTTGGTCTATTTTGACCTTTGTTAAGACTACCAAAATCTCCTCTGTGTTTCTTTTTCCTTCCAAACGGCTAGATGAAGCCGACTCAGTTGGTGGCCATGGAAAGTTCTGAGAGACAGAGGCAGCATGTAAGGTCTCTTGAAGTCTAAGCTCAGAACAGGCTCACAATCAATTCTGCACATTCTGTTGACAGAAACAAGTCCTGAAGCGGTCAGATAGACTTGTCTCTTGTTGCACGAGTTTCAGAGTCTTAGTGAAAAGGGTTTAGATACAAGGAAGTCATAAATAGGACCAGAAATGCCATCAATCTGCCACAGCATCTAAGTTAAAGAACCCCCCCCACCCTCTTCTCTCATTTCAACCTTAGAAGAATTGCCAATAAATCTAATTGAAAAGTGAACTGATTTCAGCTCATCCAGTATGCCCGCTTAGGGTATTTAGTAAATGAAAGGCACATAGGATTTAATTTCAAACATTTGAAAGCTGAAGAGGTGCAAATATCTAAAGAAAACTACATTTGCAGTTCATATTTGTTTTTACTCAAGAACAGGTTATGAGTTCTCAGTGGGAGACTTGGACCCATGAACATAATGAATGATTCACTACCAAACATAGCAAAGATGACAACATACAAAAAATTGAAATCTAGGGAAATCAAAGAAAACAGACTGTGAAAGCAACCTTATGTTAAACAAGCTGATTCTTTCTCATTGGTTCCCATCTTCCTTGTAAGCTATATAAACAAGAGGGGATTGCAGTAGGGGATATTAAAAGGAAAGACCTCCTAGTGTCCAAAGATAATGATGCTGTGGAACCCAGAGGCCAAGCTTGGGGTTTCATGCAGTTATCTGGACTGGTGTGCTTTCTTTGGTAGGTGAAATGTCTTCTTCCCTTAACTGCCAGGAGTTCTTTTCATCACTGTAGGAGACTTGTAGATAAGAAATTTAGCATCTATACTCTTGAAGGAAATCATTTCTGGGACACAAGAGAGCAACCTGCATTGGTTCAAAGGTTCTTTCTTATACAGTAATAAACATTTGATCAACTGGTTTTACAAGACACATCCCACTCTGCCTTCAGGGTTTCTCACCACCAGGCTTTCCAGCTTCAAGGTAACCAGCCCCATTTAAGTTTATTTAATGTGCTTGCCCTTATTATTTGTATTTCAACTTGTTTTGGATTTTTTTCCAAGTAATAAAATGTTTTATACTTTTAAAAATCTCCCCTTTATCCACTCTCTTACCTCATAGCTTATGTTCAGTAAAACACACAAGAAAGCAGGAATGGAAACTTAGGCAGCTTCTAATTGGTAGAGAAAGGGTAGGATTAGGGTGGCGTTTCTCCCTGGAATTGACTAGGCACAGCAGCTGGAATTGACCAAAATCTCTCTTCCAAGGAAACCAGTTTGCTCCTTTCCAAAGGCTTTGTTTATGTAACTCTTTAATTATAGCACCACCAAATCACAAGTATTTTGCCATGGGAAAATGTAAAGTCATTAAGCAACTTAAATACCACCCCACCCTTTTCAGGCAGACAGCACAACCATTAAGCAATTAATGCATGTTAAGACATTTCCAATTTTTTGGCTCTAGTGCCAGTTCAATCATTTGGGATGGGAGAGAATAGTTGAAACCTACTCATTACATCTCTTAATGGAGCAGAGTATTTTACATGCTTCTTTTAAAAATGAAATTCCAGTCTCCAGCCCCCACAATGCACAGAGCATTAACCTGGTTGCAAAACAAGACTGAATACTGTTTGACACTGCCCAGCATCTCCAATAGAAGTGTGAGTCAGATTTGGACTTTAATCTTTGTTAATTGGGTAGCTTCCTGAGCTCACAGATTTTTAGGCCTTTTAAATCCTCTGATTCTGTTGATACATTTGGCTGTGTGTGTGTGTGTGTGTGTGTCTCACAGAATGGAAAACTCCATTTACCTCTATTTCCAAAATTTTTTTTAAAAAGTGACCTGTGTTCTCCACTTATGGCTAGAGTTGATGACAGTGAGACATGTTCTTTATGTAATGGTAAAATGATGAGCATGTAATAAAAATGCAGAATAATCAGGAATTTTTGTATCATCTATGCATTGAACATATTAAGCTGCTACAAAACTGTCATTGTTTTTATTTACTTTTATTCAAAAATCAATTCCTCCAAGTTAGTCATGAACATAGGGTATTTACTTTGAAAATAAAAAAAAATTATGCTATTCTCATGAGAGGCAAGAATATATACCATTGGTTGAAGAAATACTTATTGAGATTTGCCACATTCCAGGCACTGATCATGCTGGGGGATACAGCAATGATTAAGAAACATGAAGTCCCTAATGTTTCCTGGAGCATATCTTATGGGAAAAGATGAGCTACAAAGAAATATATAAGATAATAGATAAAAACACTAGGATGGAATTAAAATGGTGTAATGGATAGATCTCAGGGGGCTAATGTAACTTGGCTTATCAGGAAAGACACACTGAAGCATGGGTACTGAGTTGAGCCCCATATGCATCATGCAAACACCTGGGTGCACAGCCCTTCAGACAGAAGAATCCTCTGGTGAAAAGGTGGAGGTTGGTGGTTTGGCACTATCCTAGGCAAACAGAATATTCACTACCATATATTTTCTTTACCTAAAGAAGCTGTCAATGTGTAGTAAGTTATTACAGGTTTGTTATTCCTATTTGAAAACCAAGCTATTATTTTCATGTTTGGCTAAAATGTCATTGAATCATCATGTTATTTTCTATAGTTTGTTCCCTTTTGCTGTTTTCAGATTTGGGTGTGTGGAGAAGACTGATGTATTCTCACTTTGAAATAAAAAAAAAGGAAGTTGAAGAAAATGCTACTACGAGACTTCTTATAGGCCTAATAACTCCTAATGATAAGTAAATTCACCTGTGTTGTGCAACAGACCACGCCCAGCTATGTGCCTTGCACATCAAACCCCTATTTACCCCATGCATCTGCAGGTTGGTTATTTGTGCTGAGCTTTGCTGGGCTCCTCTCTTGGACTTGATCAGGTTCATTCATGCACCTATGGTTGGCAGCATAGAAGGGCAGCTCTGTTTCCAGAGGTTGGTGGGCTGTTGGCAGAGGTTGTGGGTCGACTGGACTATGGGTTTCTCATCATGCTGAGGCTAGCCAGAGTGTATGTGAAGAAGCAGGTCTCTAACAGGACGAGCAAACGTGCGCAGGCCTCATCCTAGGCTCTGATGGCTACAGCGTTACTTCCGTGGCATTGCATCGGCCAAAATAACTCACAAGACCATTCCAGATCCAGTGACTCATGAAATGTGATCTATTCCTGGTTGGAAAAGTTGAAGTCACCATAAAAATTAGATAGTTACACCATGAGAATTCAGTAATACTTATATAATCATTTAATTCTGGAAAATTCACAGACTATGCATTTATATTGGTTGTTGGGGTGAAATATAGAAGAATCAAGAGACAGAGGTGTGGGTGATGTGGGGGTAATTCTGGTTTAAGAACATATACATATCCTATTGTTACTTTATATGCATTTATGATTGTATAATAACTCAACTCCCTAATAAAAAAATTTTAAATGAGATAGATATAGGAAGGAGTAAAGAATTGGTAACATTATAAAAAGCAAACTACCAGAGTTGGCAAATGCCAAAGTTCCACCATGAAAATGTCTACATAACAGGGATTGGCCACTGTTTTCTATAACTATATAGTGAACATTTTATTATTTTATTTTATTTTTATTTTTTTATTCAATAGACATTGTCTTACAATCAGGAGGGGTTCATCATCAAACAATCAAGAACAGCAGTATAATGACAGAACAAGCCAACACTGGTGCCAGACCATGGATCCCCTGCTTTGGGTAGCCCATGGTTCCATGTTTCACTTTACTTAAGCCCCAAGTTAATTGGACTTCTCGTGGAAGTTGGAGGTTTCCCCTCGGATTAGATTCACCCATACTACCTCCGGTCACCCTGATGTCCTTCCTATTCCCTTCCCTCCTCCCTACCCACGTCCCTACGTCCCCCAGGAATCTTAGCACAGTTCCCCATGATCATGTAAGAATTCATACATGTTGAGTTAATTGTTAGGTTAGCCATCTAACAATCTGTTTCTGCTTATATTCTAGCTTCCACAAATGAGAGAAAACATTCGGCCCTCTCTTTATCCCTGTCAGTTATTCAATGCATCCAAAATGTAGAAGCAACCATAGACAATGTCAATGAGTGGACCTGGATATATTCCAATAAAACTTGATTTACAAAATAAGCAGTGGGCTGGATTTGGCCGCAGAGCCAATAGTTAGCTGATCACTTGTCTATTATGGTAATCTTACCATTCAAACAAAGAGGCTATGATAGAATGTGGCCTCTATTGGCTTCCATCAAACACTAACAGACTCTGAGAGAAATGACCTTGACTCACTCATTAGATCACAGGGGACACATGGATGAGCTTTTGCTCAGTTTTGTGGATGAAGGGCATTCCTTTGGCTTTTAACTCAGCATTTGTTTACTTATGTAAACTAAGATATCTATCATTGGTAGTGGTTGTTTGCTGCCTTGATGTAATAATCACTTATTTCCTTTTGTTTGTTGTGGTTAGTTCACTTTCAAGGAAGGAAGAAAGACAAAAATTTCTATGTAGAACAAGTGCTAAGAGGCAGGCAAAAGGAAATAGTAAAGTAATGAGAGAGCTCCTTAAGGGCAGGGATGGGACCCTGTCCAGGAAGCCAGATTCTTCAGCTGGAAGTGATCTTGCACTTCAAAACACTGTTCTCACCCTTGGTACATATAAGATTCACCTGGGGAGTTTTGCAAAATTCCTATGTCCAAGACATACCCCAATGCAATTAAATTAGACTCACTATGGGTAAACTCCAGGTACCAGTAGTTTTTAAATTTCCTCATAAGAGTCTAATATATAGTTAAGATGGGAGTCAGAGTTCTATAGTCTGGGCACATCTTAGGGATTCCACCTTTGGTCTGGACCCTCCTGCTCATGCATGTCTCCCACATACCTAAACTGTAACTCATGAGCATCTGGCAGCTGCAGAGAGCTGTCTTTCTTAGGAATTCAATAATGATGCCATTACTTGTTAATCTCCTTGAATTCTGTCATAACTCTGGACTTTGAGTTTCAACACTTGTCGACTGTCAAGGTCTCTCCTTTTTCTATAATATCATATTTCTTTTCAGCTTTCAGCCAGTATGCTTATTGCATATGCCTGGTGTACTCTATTCTGGAAAAATCAATACCATTTTCATTCAATGTATCCTTTCTGTTGAGGATAAAATATGAATAGCCAGAATTAACTTTAAGCTGACTTCACATAGAATTGTATTCAGTTTTCTAACAGATAAATATATATTAAGTGTACATACCACTAATGTTTATATTTTATTATTTTTACTTCAAATCACTCACAGCAGCATGGCAAATAAGTTTAGAAACTCTAATGAATTAGTCGTGTTCTCCTTTCACCTCACTCCAGTGATGAGTGGAAAGTGAAGCTAAAAAGATTAGAGATTATCTGGTCCTATGCCTTCTTCCCCTTCCACAACTATACTAAAGCTTCCAAAGTTAAGTGGCCTTCTGAAAGTATAGTCATGTGCTACATAATGATGTTTCTGTCGGTGATGAACCCTGCATATGATGGTGGCCTCATTAAGATTATCATGGAAGTGAAAATTTTCTTTCCTCTTTAGGTTTTTAAAAAATACTTTATTGGTGCACTGTAAATACACATAATAGTGGGAATCATTATGATACAGTCAGACATGCACATAGCATGATTTGGCCAATTAAATTCCCGAGGACCTCCCACTTTTCCTCCCCTCCTAATTCCCTTGAGTTCCATCCTCTTCTCTACTGGCCTCTCTTCTATTGGTTGCATAGTGATATAACTGCTGTCCTAAAATGTTACTGTGAACATGTACTCCTGCACTGCACTGCCATCAGAAAAAGCATCGCACCGCTAAGCAGAGTACCTACTATTTGATCATGATAATAAATAATGACAGTAGTGGGGTTTGTATTTATTATGCTGTACTTTCATCATTATTTTAGAGTGCACTCTGTCTACTTACAAAAACCAAAAGTTTACTGTACAGCAGTATGTCCTGTGACACTGGCAGCATCCTTTTCATTTCTTGTTGACCTGGTCTCTCATGCATCAAGAGGCCACGTGGCTGGATTGATCTATACCACCTGGGTTTGTATAAATACCCTCGGTGGTGTTCACACAATGATGAACTGATGTGGAGATAAAAGTTTCAGAATGTAACACAGGACTATAGTAAAAAAGCTAATTTCTGATAATATTGCAGCTAGAGAGGCAAGAGGCTTGCTTTCAGGTGGAAGGTTCTATTGCACTCCCAGGAAACAGTTTACAAGGTTCTTAAATAGCATTCTCTCAGCACCTCTCCTTTTGCTCACCCACTTCAAAGACGGTGGCTCTAAACAACCACGGCTCCTCTACAGAAATGATGCCCTCCAGATATCTCCTCAAATTCATGCTCACTGAAATCCTAGCTGTCCCCTTTGTCTACCCCATTCCTGACCCTCATCTGTGTTTGTCAGAATATGGAATCACCAGGCTTTGACCTTTTCTGGAACTTCCCATGGAGGCAACTTGTAGCTAACAAGTAGGAGATGAAATAATCAGAAGGCTTCCTAGAGACAAGACGTCTCTGCTGCTGGAAAAGTGCAGCCATTTCTTATGAAGTTTTCTTTAAGAAGTCTTTTCTCTATAGGTCTCCAAAAGTGAAGGAAGTAAAGTCAAAAATCAGTGAATGGGATGCCATAAAGCTAAAAAGCTTTTGTACTGCCAAGGAAACAATCAAAAGAGTCAAGAGGTTTCCTACAGAAATGGAATTATGGACTATGATTCCTCAGACAAGGGTCTCATATCCAGAATCTATAAAATACTAAAAAATGTCAACTACAAAAACACTAACAGCCCAATTGATAAATGGGCCAAAGAGCTAAATAGAGACTTCTCACCAGAGGACATTGATCAAGCCAATGAATACATGAGAAAGTGCTCTAAATCTCTAGTAATCAGAGAAATGCAAATGAAAACCACATTAAGATATCACCTTACACCAGTCAGAATGGCAAAGATGAAGA
>PVKS010031148.1:0-23704 GCA_004027875.1 Aplodontia rufa
ATAAGATGTAATGCTTTACAATTTAATACTATTTTTAGAGTTATAACGGGAAGGGGAAGGGAGGGATAAGGGAGGGTAATTGGGGGGGCACTCCTGGGGACAGTTGCAATGTCCAGAATATATACACATCTTATACACATTTTATATTGTTTTGTTAAAATCTTGTAAGGTTGCTCAAAAATAAAAAAAATTAAAAAAATAAAAAAAAACATTAAACATACTTTTAACTGTAAAAAAAAAAAAAAAAAAAGCCAGATCCAAAAGAGTATACACAGCATGGTTCCGTTTATATAAGCTTGATAGTTTGGAGAAGATAATCTGTGTTGTTAGAAGTGAGGAAAGTACTTACTCTTAGGAGGTAATGACTGAAAAAAGCATGAGGGGTCGTCTGGGATATAGGGTTTGTTGGTTTCACAAATATATTGACTTTTTGAAAGCCCATCAAGCGAACTCTTACGGTTTGTGTACCTTTCCCTATGTATACCATATTTCAATGAAAACTTGGCATTTTAATAATAATGTTATGATAATTCCTAAGCTTATGTGTGGGCTAATGATAAATAATGATGTGGCTCTGGAACAAGAGAAAAATATTATAACTTTTCAAAGAATTAATTTCACACCCAAATTTCAGCAGTGTTTATCAAGACAAATAAGATTGGTCATTTAGAAAATGGTGCATATATGTTCATTTGCCTCAATAAAACATAAGAGATGGTAAAAAAAAAAAATCCCTAGAGCAGTAACCACTAAAAATATCTACAACGAAAGACATAGTTACAAACACATTAGATAAAGTAGGAGCAGTGGCACAAACCTATAATCCCAGGGGCTTGAGGGTGGTAGAGGGGGATGAGACAGGAGGATTGCAAGTTCAAAGCCAGCCTCAGTGGGGCCCTAAGCAACTGAGTGAGAACCTGTCTCAAAATAAAATGTAAAAAGGACTGGAGTGGCTGGAGAGGTGGCTCAGCAGTATAGCACATGCTTCATGTGCGAGAATCCAAGTTCAATCCACACATACAGAACTAAGTGGAGGAAAAACAAAAACCAGATGAATAAAAAAATTAACTCTCTCTTTAAAAAAGGGGGCAAGGTGCAGGGGATGTGGTTAAAACACATAAGTTAAAATGAAACACTAAAAAAGTATATAAATTACTCAAATGAAGGCAAGAAAGAAACAGTAACAAAAATTAAGGGAAGAAGCACAAAACAAACAAAATAATTGGGGACTTAAATCCCAATATATCAATAATTACATTAAATGTGAGTATTCTTAACATAATGATTAAGAGACAGAGATCATCAGAATGAATGTGCTATGGTCTGAATGCGTCCCTCAAATTTGTTTCCTGAAAACTTAATCTCCAATGAAATAATGTTGGGAAGTGGAGCCTTTCAGCAGGTGTTTAGGTCATAAGAGCTCTGACTTCATGAATAGATTTATTTGTCATAATAAAAGGGCTTCCTACAGTACTGTGGCTCCTTTTTAGCTCTTCCAGTCTTATGCCATGTGAGGACACAGCGCTTATCCCTTTGGCAGGACATGGCATTCAAGGCACCAACAAAAGAAACTGGACCATCATCAGACAACTGAACTTTCTGGTACCTTGATCTTAAGTCTTCCCAGCTTCCAGAACTGTGATAAAATAAATTTCTATTGTTTATAAATTACCCAGTCTCGGGTGTTCAGTTATAGTAGCACAAACAGATCAAGAAAGATTAAAAGCAAGTCCCATTACATGATTATTGAAACCATGGGCTGTGGGTGTAGTTCAGCAATAGATTTTTTTTTTTTTGGAATAGTTGTATCATAAGAGTCACAGAAGGAGTGAAGAAAGAATGTGGTGCAGGAATAATATCTGAAGAAATAAAGATCAAAACCATCCTGTATTTGCAGAAGAACATAAACTTACTGATTCAAGAAGTTCAGCAAACCCCAACAGACTAAACCCAAAGAAATTCATTTGCATGTGTGAGGCCCTAGGTTCAATCCTCAGGATCACGCACACACACACACACACACACACCCCAAAAAACCCAACTTTTTCTTCCTTTGGAACTTTCATTTTTACAAATCTTTTTAGTGTCCAGCTTCATAGAAGATAAATGGATTCTCATGCCTAAACTCTGTATCCTTCCTTTTACAATACATGGTCTTGGTTGAAGCATGAAAATCCAACCTCACAAAGACAGGTTGTTAGAAAAGGGAAAAGAGTATTTTAATAGCTTTTTCAGATAATGATGGAAATTTTTTACTATTATTCTAAACTTGACAAGTGGTGTTTATTAAAGGTTGGTTGTGATGTAGCAGTGTGAAATATCAATGAAGTTTTCTTTTTATATAATGGTTCTAAAGAATATATAGCTTTTAAAATAACTGTCTTAGAATTGCTAAGGGAAACTTAAGCACTAATTGTTCATGTATGGTAAGTAATCACTTACTGAATATGTACAGTAATTCTTTTTCCTCACATTTTTTATTGGTGCATTACAGTTTTACATAATGGTGGGATTTGCTGTTACAAATTCATACACCCACACAACATAACAATATAATTTGGCCAATATCACTCCCCACCCATTACCCCCTCCTCAATGAACTTTTCATTCTCAGTTTTCAACTGTAAAAATTATTTATTTATGAATGATTTATTTCATGAAATTAGTCATTTAGAAAATACTGGCTCAGGGCTGGAGTGGTAGCTCAGTGATTACAGCACTTGCCTGGCATGCGCAAGTACACGAGTTCAAACCCCAGCACCCACGTACACAGCTAAGTGTCAGAGCAACGAAGGCCATGTGAAAAACTCAATAAAAATTGATTCTCTCTCTCTCTCTCACTGGCCTTCTCTCTTTAAAAAAAAAAAAAAAAGAAAGAAAGAAAATAAAATACTGGCTCACTGAATCATGTGGCTCTTCCAAACACTGCCACATTTCATATGATCTAGAAAAATTTTATTTATTAATGTCATCACAAACCTCATGGGAAAAAATGTTGATGCATCAGGAAGTGGTCAAGCTCATGGTAGTTGATACAAGTTTCCAAAATTCTAATTTTCACAAAGAACTCTAATTTTAACAATGGCCCAACATTATCAGTTATAACCATCATACTTTAAAATCCAGTCAGTACAGATCTTTCCCAAGTGACACATTCACATAAATAAGCCTGTACATAGACATATTCCTCATATTCAAAAGCTACATTATCATCAGTAACAAACGTTTGATTCTGCTGTAAGACCATTAATCTCCTTTCACCAAAAACGTATTTTTTCCTTATACTTCTATTACTTTACCCCCAAAAGTTCCCTCTTCTCTTTTCGTGATCAATTTCATTTTTCCATTCCAAATGCATGATAAAAGTTCATCCTGGGACGGTTAACGCTTGGTCCAAAGTCACCCACATCTTATATCTTACTTCAGACCAATTTGGTAAATTGTTACTATTATCTACTGCTTAATGGCATGCATCATGGTGTCATTAATCATCATCACCATAACTATTTACCATTATTCTACTTCAAATCACCATGCTTGATAGCTTAGATTGCCTACCAACATTCACTTTGCAAACATGTCAAATCCAACAAAGACATGTTTCAGTAGGCAGCTATTTTAACCCTGCAGTACACTGAAGGGACTTATCTTCTCTCTCTATCCCAGTCAAAAAATATTTAAGATATCCCCCTACTACTTCGTATCTCATCTTGTTGCTTAATTGTTTATCAATACCCATACTTTTCAGAAAATTCAATTATTCTTCATTTAGTACATTCTGTGTACAAAGTACTCTGCCTGATTTGCAAACACCTCTTTGTGGCATATTAAACAGTGATGCTCTTCCTACTATACTATATGCTAACGATCAGAAAACCTGCCACTTACTGGGTGGCTATTCGGCTTTAGGCAATTCATTCACCTTTTCTGGTTTAATTTTACTCACAAAATGACAGTGACATCTACATCACCCAGCCCATGAGATTGTTCGAAAGATTAAATAATAAATATGTAAAATCTTATAAAAAGGAATATTACTGATTTTTAGTCCCTCATCCAAAATTCAGAGACATGGGGGGGGGGAAAGAACTATACTATATCTTCATATAGACCTCTTATAGTTTAAATTGTTAGCCCCAAGAATACAGTCTAAATTTAAACAAATTAACAATTATGCCATATCTCCTAACCTTTATGTCTCCAAAACAAACAAGCAAATATATTTTCTTATAATTCAAAAATTACAGTAGGCCAGGCACTGCTCCAAGAATTAGTTATACATCAGTGAAGATGACCATCAGATATCCATTCTCATGGAGTTAAAGGAGAGTATCAGTATAATAAAAAAAGTTCAGAAGTCAAAAAGCCACTTAGGTAATCAAAAATTATCTTCATTTAAAAAAAAAGTTTAATCTCATAGTAACAATAAATTTCTAACCTCTTCTGAATTTGTGAAAACATCTATTTCTCTATATAATAAAACTATTATTTTATAGCCTTTTCACATTAAAACATTTCTTCATGAATGAAGAAAAAAGCAAGTTCTTTATAGCAAGCAAAGGAATAAGGTGTTGAGGACTTACAATGATGACTGAGAGAATCACCTTATCTGAATTCTGTATCAAATTTGATTCCCAGCTAAAAATGATCAACAAACCAAACCAGCTTGTTCTGTAAATGTCAGAAAAGTGACCATCCTCTTTCCTACAGCCTGGTGTTTTCTTTAACAGTGCTTTTTTTAAACTTCATTAAAAAAAAAAAAAAGATTTATTTTGGCTTATGGTTCTGGAAGTGCAAGTCTAAGGGCCTCATCTAGTGATGGCCTTTTTGCTGACCAAGTCTGGAGGCAACACATGGCAAAGAGTCATGGAGCACAAGTCCTCTAACCACATTTCTAAAAGAGAAAGGGTATGGCTGGAGGAGGTGGATACCTGAGGGCATGCCTTTGGGTATATATTTTGTCCTTGCTGGCAAGCTCTCTCTCTGGTTCCTGGTATGGAATCTTGAGCTGCTTCCCAATTCAATACACTCTGCCATGATGTTCTGCCTCACGTTTAGCCCTGAGGAATGGAACTGTCCATCTATGGACTGAGACCACTGAAACTGTGAGCCTCAAAATAAACTTTTTCTCCTCTAATTTTTCTTATTTATCTTTAAACACAGCAGTGAAAAAGCTGACAAAAACAGTAAGTATATATTGTTTCAGATTGTCCAGCATGTCATATTTCCCTTTCTCTTGATAAATGAAATCCAATTTCCATGAATCCCTCCTGAAACTCTTAACATTCCTTGGTTTTAGCTGGCTCACTCCCCAGCACTGAGACTGAAAAAGACCTAAGTTCATTAGAAAACTATTCTGACCACCATGACTTGTTCAGATATGGGGCACATGATCTGAATTGGACAGTTCATTTAGAAACTCTATTTGAAGGTTAGAAGAAAAGAATTTTTCATGCTTGAATAAGTAATCTTAGAAGCCAATGGTATCATCTTGCAATGAATATAGAGCATATTAGTGAAAGAGACCAAAGTCACTTATCATCAGATTACATTATTGTTTTTGTGAGGTTTCAAACACTGCTACAAAAAAATGTACATAGCTTATCTCATTTAATCCTCATCTCCACCCTATGAAGTACATTATCATTAACTCCATTTTACAGACTGAGGAAATGTAGGAGAGTGCAAGTGACTTATCTAAGATCAAAGAAAAAGGGGAAGGAGAGAGAAGTATTATAGTGAATACCTATGATATTGTCTACCCTGCCCCACTGCCCTCATTTTCCTGGAAATTACCTGCCCATTCTCATAGTTCTATGTGACCCCCTCCTCCCACCTCCTTCTCACAATTGATTAGTTTAGAAATAGGTACCCGACTCAAGCATAACCAAAGAATCCTTTCCTTTAGAGGTCTTGATTTCAAATTCAAAGATCTGAAGTCAGCGTTCACAGCTGAAGCTGTTACATACAAAAGCTCTGGCACTCTAGACACCCACATTTCCACATGCAATTAAAATCAGTCTACAATCAGAGAAAATAATGCCAACATAAAGAAGAAATATGAAAATATAGAAAGAGGGCCTTGCTTGCATTTGAGGCCTATATTTCCAGTTCTTGGTGAAGTTCAACTGATTCTTTACCCTTTAATAAGATCAGATCTCCCTGAATCTATCAATTCTTTTTGTGTACACAAATTCAAGTTGGGTTCTATCATTTACAACTGAAATGAGTAGTAATTCGGAGAGAAAGATTGGGAGAATGGAGGCAGAGAGATAATCATTCATAACAATCAACAAGTATTAACAGAACACTAATGTTCAGATAAGGAATTCTCTCACTAGAGATTAACGCAGAAAACAGAATCGTTCTAAACAGCTGCGCCAGAGTTGTAAACCTCACAAGACCAGTTAAACTATAAATTTTCATGAAAGAAAATAACGTAATACAATTGTAATTTACATTTGATTACAAAGATGAGAATACTGGACATGAGAGAATTCAAGGGGAATGGGAAAGGCAGGCCCCGGAAACAGAGAAGCAAAGGTAGGAAAAAGCAGACAAATTACTAAATAAAGCAAGAAAATCCACCTGGAGCATAGTTTGTTTGGCGGAATGGTAGAAATTAAGATTAAATAAATAGGTAAGCTGCGACCACATGACAAAAAGCACTAAAATTATGAAAAATGTACAGTATGGATTATACTAACAAATTGGTGGGCTATCCCTCTAATCCAAGAATGCTGAGTTGAAAATCTGGATTTGGGTCAAACAGCAAAAACAGAAAGTATAGCTCAGATTCAAGGTAATTTAAAATAAAGTATCATACTCTATTTTCCTCCCAAGTTTCCAAGTAGTATTTTTACCTCTAGTGGAACTTTCATCAAATTTATACTACAGATAAAGCCAGAAAAAAGCAACTATTAACACATATGTGTGTGTAACTACAGTGCTGCATGTAGATAATTTCACTTAATCCTCATTTTGAAATTCTCATATTTCAGATTAAATATATTTGGGCTCAAAGAAGTTAGACAACTTGTCCAAGATCACACGACTAAATACTAACCTGGCCTGAGGAGTCGGGAGATAGCTAATAATTCACTTGGTCAACACAAAAGTCCTTTTTTCCAAGGACAAATCATGAAGATACACAATGACAATAACAGTGATAATGATTGCTAACATTTATGGAATACTAGGAACCACGCAAAGCACTTCACATGTATTATTCCATTTAGTATTACTAACAGCCTGAAGATGATATGTTTGAATGCTAAAACTTTTAAGAACTTTGCCGAAAAGTCACAAGTCTGACCTGAGTGGGATTCACAGCCTGATGCCAGAACTCACACTCTTAACCACTATGCCTCCCTAACTATTAGCTACTAAAACTGAGCAGAGGAAGTATAGTTAGGATGAGATGAATAAACCCTTTAGGGTGGATGATAAAAACTGAAGAGACATCTTCTTTATCTTACCATTACAGAAGTAGTGAAGAAAAATAGATGTATATATCTAAAATGACTTCTTGATAATGTTGAGAATTTAAGTAAACTCATAACTACAAACAAGTTAATTTGGAAATGGTTTTCATTAGTAACTTTTGTACTATACTCCCAAATAAAACCAAGGTTCAAAGAGGATAATATCAGTCAAAGGTCACATGGTTTTTTAACTTACAATTCAGAACAGAATTCTCGGCTTCTAACTCCCAGTTCTTTCACAAAATAAAACCCAAATTTTTGGAAATCAGTATATGTCTTAGTTATCAGCTAGGCTTGACATGGCAGTTCTGCATATGTCATTTAATAACCACAAAAGTATAGTGGGTATTACCCCATTTCAGAAATGGGATAGCTGGATATCCTAGTGCTTTAGTAAACTGTTAAGCACCAAAGGCTGGTAAATCTTAAAGTCAGTGTTTGAAGGTAGTTATTTCTTTTTTTCTTTCTTTCCTTTTTTTTTTTTTAAGAGAGAGGGGACAGCGTGAGAGAGAGAAAATCAATTTTATTTAGTTTTCAGGTGCATTTCATTGCTCCAACACTCCGTTGTGTACATGGGGCTGGGGTTCCAACCCACTGCATCCTAGCACATGCCAGGCAAGAGCCGAAACCACCAAGCAACCACTGTTCCAGCTCTAAAGCTAGTTCTTTCTTTTTTTCCAAAGAGACAGTGAAAAGAGAGTGAAAGAGAAAGACGGAATCAATTTTTATTTAGTTTTGCATGTGGCTTTCATTGCTCCGACACTTGGTTGCACACGTGTTGCTGGGGTTTGAACCTGAGTACTTGTGCAAGGCAGGTACCGCTGAGCCACCGCTCCAGCCCCAAAGCTAGTTATTTTTGACTTAAAAACTCATGCTTGGGGCTGGAGCTGTGGCTCAGCGGTTACAGCGCTTGCCCTGCATGCACAAGTACACAGGTTCAAACCCCAATACCCCTGTACATAACTAAGTGACAGATCAACAAAAGCCATGTGAAAAACTCAATAAAAATTGATTCTCTTTCTCTCTCTCTCTCTCACTGTCCTTCTCTCTTAAAAAACAACAACAAAAAACAAAACAAAACAAAAAACCTCAAACTCTTCAATATGAGCATGGGAGAGTGGAGGTGAAGAAGGTTCTTACCGGATAATAAAAGCTGAAAAGATAAAGCCTTAATAATTGGCAGTGTAGTACTAGTACACGAATAGATAAGACAGACCAATGAAAGAGAAAGTTTAGAAATAATCCCAAGTATATAAGAAATGTAATATCTGAAAACAGTGGCTTCTTAAACCAGTAAAGATAGGCATTTAAAAGAACCAGATGACTATTTGGATAAAGATAAAACTGGATGTGGGCTCAGTGGTAGAGTGCTTGCCTGGCATGTGTGAGGACCCTAGTTTGATCCCTAGTTCCACATATACAACTAAGTGGAAGAAAAACAAAACCAGATGAAAAAAAAATTTTTAATTAACTCTCTTTAAAAAAAAATAATAATATTGGTTGTACCTCAAAACAACAGCAAATGGATCAGATCTAAATGTAAAAGTCAAAACACAAGCATTAGAAGAAAATATAGATTAATCTTTTTATAACCTGGACATGGAAAACCTCTCCATGATTCTAAATCTTTAAGCAACAAAAGATAAAAGACTAATTTGAATACATTTTAAAAAAAATCTGTGGTGAAAAAAAATCATGCACATAATAAATTGTAAAGATATTTCCATTTTGCCATAGAAATAGAACTTTCATCCCTAATACATTAAAAATTCCTAAAAAAAAAAGAAGAGATTTTAAACTGGGCCAAAAAAATAGACACAGAAATTCAAACGGCACTTTAAATTCAAGACGTCCAATCTTACTCATAAGAGAAACAGAAATTACAATCACACTCAGATCTTACTTATCATCTATTAAAATTCAAAAGTCTTAGCATGCTGTTGATTAGAGCAATAGATAATCCCTCACGCTACTGGTGGAAATGTTAAAAAGCCTAGCTCCTGGAAGAAGGAGAATATCTCAACAAGCAAATTACATAGGCTTGTGCCTTTAACCCTGCAATCTCACTCCTAGGAAATCTACTCTAAAGACACCCCAACAAAAATATGAACTGACTGGGGCTGGAGTGGTGGCTCATCGGTTACAGCACTTGCCTGGCATGTGCAAGGACATGGGTTCAAACCCTAGGACCACATACACATCAAAGCATTGAAGCAATGAATCCATGTGAAAAACTAAGTAAAATTGATTCTCTTAAAACTAAACAACGTGGCGTTCATTGGTCCAACAAACATTGCATTGTGTACAAGGTACTGGGGTTTGAACTCGGTCCGTGCATACTGGGCAAATGCAGACTAAGCCACGACTCTACCCCCCACTGTCCCTCTCTTAAAAAAAAAAAAGTTTAAAAAAAAAATGAACTGACTTAGGTGGAATGTTACTAACAGCAAAAGATCATAAACACCACAAATGTACACTGATCTGAAACTGAATAAATAATGTTAACTTTCACAAACTGAGCTCTATGCAGCTACCTAAAAAGAAAGGAAGAATTCCATATACCAAGATAGGGTTATGGCATATGTTACTTTGTATCAGAAAGGGTAGAGATATGCATATAAAAAAGGGAAAACAAGAGAGAGGAGAGGACAAGGATGCAAGTGAGATTCTTCCAAACATCTTGAATAGTTTTCACTTTTAAACCACGTAAAAGTTTTACACACAGAAAAATAAAATTACATTTAAAAGAAAAAATTCCTAAATATTGAAAATAACTTGAAATGATATAGCCTAATTGATGTCAAGTTGGTAAAATAATCTATACAAAGTATGCCAACTTCTTTTCAAAAGCAAATCTATTCACTGAACAAGGACAAGAAACAACTGGAACCCATCAGCAATGGGTATTCGGATCATGCTCCACTTAAATGAAAGTTTCCTTGACGAATGGCTGATTTTCAAATCTGGAACAAGAAATGTGCAAGACAAACCTGGGCAGTTTATTGCAGCAAAAGCAAGGAAGCTATATCAAAGATTATTAGAGTCATATACAAGTAAACATAGGCAGACTAGAGATGTAGCTCAGTGGCTGAGCACTTACCTAGCTAGTATGCATGAGGCCCTGGATTCAATCCCTAACACTGCACAAACAAAACAAGTAAAAAGGGCACCAATAAGAAAAGGCTACCATTAGTCAAAGATTGGACAAACTCAGTATCAGAAAGGAAGAAAAAATTGACTGAAACACAGCCTGAGTGTTTTGTTTGTTTTTAAAGAGAGAGAGGGGGACAGCAGAGGGGGGAGAGAGAGAAAGAATCAATTTTTATTTATTTTTCCATCTGGCCTTCATTTCGCTGACATTTAGTTGTACGTGGTGCTGGGGCTTGAACTCAGGTCCTTGAGCATGCCAGGCAAGCACTTTAACCGCTAAACCACCACTCCAGCCCCAAGAATGTTTTTTAAATGTTTCCATGATGCCAAAATTAACAAAAGAAAGAAAACACAGGAAGTAAATAAATAAATACTGGCTATATAATCTTATCTGCTATATCTTATAAACTATGTAAGTTGCATACTAGCCTTTCAGGCAATGAGAGATGACAGGAGACTGTAGGGAACAAGAGTAGGGGATATATCCCTGTCTCTCTTACTGTCAACTGCCAGATCCAACATACTTGTTCCTATAAACACCTTGTCATTCCCCTCCCCAGCACTCTTCTTTACCCTTGTCCCTTAGGCCTAGAGGTAGTAGCAATTCCCTTTTCCCATTATTATTTCCAGGTATACTGCACTATCCCAACCAGTTTCCTTAAATATTGTCTTTAACATTATTAGCAGCCCTTTTCTTAAACTTGCCTCAAAGTATCCAGTTTGGGTGTGCCAAGTCTATCACAGTAAAGTTCCAAAGTACCTTTCTCTGCAAAGTGGCAATTAAAGGAAGACTGAAGCACTTATCCTGTTTATCATGAATAGTACTTCAAGGTAACCAAACAACCCTACATAGCGAGTTCAAGTTCCTTTCTAAGCAGAATAGGAGAAAGTAATGAGAAAGTAATAATAGAATTATAAAATCTAATAAAACAATCAATAGATGGAAGCATGAGATAAAAGGTCAAAGTAGTATTTTACAAAGGAAGTTATATTAGGCTGTTGCCACTTGAACACAATGATCCGTCTTACATCAGTGATGGGTGGGTCAGCCAGACATGTATGTGTCTCTCCATGTGATGCGAAAAAAAACACACACAATCTATGAAGCACTTGTGCAAAAAAAACCCAAAATAATTAAATCAAGATTTTAGACCAATCAATTTATGTAGGAAATACGGAGGGTACAGGAACAAGTTAAATTACATTGAGGACACTTAAAAGAAAATCCCAGACAATAGTACAAGGTATAACATCACTAACCCAAGTCTCTTCACCAAGACATTGGAGGAGCGGTGGGAAGTTCGGGAAATAAGACTTTTCTATATTTAAGAACTGAAAGACTTAATACACACACACACACACACACAGAGAAAGCAACTAACAAACCAAAGTAACACGTGGACTTTTGGTTTGGACCCAAATTTTAATGAAGCAACAATTAAAAACAAACAAACAGGGGCTGGAGCAGTGGTCCAGTAGTTATGGTGCTTGCCCAGCATGCACAAAGTACACAAGTTCAAACCCCACCAGCACCACGTACACAACAAAGACTCTAAGCAACTAAAGCCATGTGAAAACTAAATAAAATTGATTCCCTGTCTCTCTCTCTTTAAAAAACAAACACACAAAAAACCAAATATTGTTTAAGACAATCAGGGATATGTGAATACAACCTGGAAGTTAATAATATCAAGGAGCTTTTAATTTTGTTAGACATGATAATGGCCACTGTGGTTATATAAGAAGATATCCTTTGTGCTTTAAGAGATGCTAATTGAAGTATGTTAAGGTTTAAAAGACCATATAGAATAGTTAACATATTTTGTTAATGAACAGGGTGAATGATGGATGAATCAAGTGTGACGAAATTTTGAAAAGTGTAGATAACAGAAGTTCACAATCCTACTTTTGTGTGTATTTGAAACAAGCAAAACAAAAATCCAGGTTTTTCCCTCCTAACTATAACTACAATTTTTAAGCTTGAGTGTCTAAGAAGCTCTATCTCATACAGAATCCTAGGACTCATCCCAAAAAATTCTGATTTTGTTTGTCTGGGCATGGGCCCAGATTCCATTTTTAAACACATTCCCCAAATGGATCTGATACAGACTCATATCTAAAAATTACATACTTTAGGCTCTGATACCACAAGCCTCTAAATATATCCCAAACCTTAACAGAAAGGCATGATCATGTATCTCTTACTTCCCTTCCTATCCTTACCCCACTCCATCTTAGTGTGATAGACATTAAATAAGTCATTTGCCTGAGACTATAAATTCCATGAAACCTGGGCCCATGTTTGATTTTACTTACCATGGTGTCCCCACTGACTATCAGAGGGTCCAGCACACAACATTCAACAAATAAATATTGTTAAATGAATGAGTAACAATAATGAAAAAAAAAAGAGTTAAAATGATCCACTGTTTCAAAATTAGTTCCAGACAACAATCCAAGAAATTTTTCCATTTCTTGTAGAAAGTTATTATAGGAAGTATGGATCAATAAACTGAGGGGCACAGGTTAGCCTACGTTTCAAAATATAAGTATAAAACAACCTCTCACCTCTCAGACATTGGATTTTAGACATTAATTTGAACACCTAGCTACTAATTCTTTGGTAAATATAATAAAAATGTACTATATTTCACAATCCCAAAAAGGGAGGACAGGTATATTAGAAAAGTAAACTACATGCATAAACTTTAATGGTTATGCAAATTAGTATTTTTAATCAATTTTTTTATTTATTCATCTGGTTTTTGTTTCTCTAACACTTAGTTGTGTATGTGGTGCTGGGGCTTGAATCTAGATCCTCATGCATGCCAGGCAAGCACTCTACCACTGAGCCACCACTCCAGCCCCCAGTATCTTTGTTTTGAAAGTCAATTTTTTTTTTTTTAAAGAAAGAGAGAACTTTTTTTTTCCATCTGGTTTTTGTTTTTTTCTCCATTTAGCTGTGTATTTGGTGCTAGGGACTGAATCCGGATCCTTGCACATGTTAGGCAAGCATTCTGCTGCTAGAGTCACCTCTCCAGCCCACAAATTAGAATTTTAATTACCACTTTCTTTTTTTGAAAAGTACAAACCGCACAGGTATGAACAAAAGTCACAGATTCAAAGTATAACTGTCAATATAACAAATTGGTTTAGAAACTATTTCCAAAAGCAGCACTTACCAAAGATGGTAACTATTATTTTACCCAACATTATGGGTAAAATAATTTAAAAATTTAAAAATTTTAAATCATAAGCCAAATTTTTAAATCACTTTTTGAAAGTTTTTATTCAAGTATAATAAACAGAATTTTTAGAGACACAAAGGACATCAGTAACTATCTGTCCAACAGTTCATTCTACAAGTAGGGAAACTGAGGCCCAGATAAGAAAAAGATTTAGTTGGTCACACAGAAAGTTAACAGCAAAATGAAGTTATGTCGATGATTAGAATTTCCACTTCAGTGTTCTTTTCACTACTCTGTACTAATTGCATATTTTAAAAAAAATGACTACCCACTGCGAATTGCAGTACTATCTATTCTACCTTTTCAGGGTTTGTTTTTGTTTTTGTTTTGTACTGGGGACTGACCTCAAGTGCACCTTAACACTGAGCTATATCCCCAGTCTGTTTTTACTTTAAGATAGGTCTAGCTTAAATTGTCCAGAATGGCCTCAAATTTGTGATCCTCCTGCCCCAGCTTCCTGAGTTGCTTGTATTATAGGCATGCATCACAGTACACGACTCTGTTCATCTTCTTGTACGTATATGTGCATGGTATGCAAAACCTATTGTGGTCTTAAAACTAAATGAATATTTCCCTTTTATTTGAGGATGGGAATGGGAAAGAAGAACTACAGGATTAATTTCTGTAATATAACTCCATAGGTAATACTTCCTGATTCATAGGCTTTTCTGTCATTCATAAGAGAATTTGTAGCTTTTACTATATATCCTAATACCAAAACTCATAATCATAAAACAAACTAAACTGTGAAGTTATATAAAGTCTAACTTAATATTTAGAATTTACTTTTTGTTCATTATAAAATTTTATATGTGGTTCCTTCTTCTGGATTAAAAACATTTCTGGGGCAGGTGCAGTGGCTCAGAGGTTAGAGTGTTTGCTAGGCATGCATAAGGACCTGGGTTCAAACTCCAGCACCACATACACAACTAAGTGTCGGAGGAACGGAAACCAGATGAAAAAATAAAATTGATTCTTTCTCTTTCTCTCTCTGTCCCTCTGTCTTTAAAAAAAAAAAAAAATTCTGACTCAAGAGATTAATGAATGACCCAATTCATGTCTCAGCTGTTACTCTGAACCACCTCTCTATACACCCACAGCATGCTTGTAGTGCAAGAAGGCCTATTTACAGAATACATTCTCAAAATATAAAAAACACATAGAAAGAGGACAAGATAACAAGTGAATCTCAAAAAATTAGCTCCCAGTTGCCTTTCATATCAATTTAAACTCTTGACACAAAGTAGGTCTCCAAAAGTCCCTCCCTGTTCCACTGAATCCACCTAAATATCTGCATTTTCAGTTATAACTGGATTGGCTATTTCAATAAAGGACAGCTGGATTATGAATTCATGGGCATGAGTTGAGGTGTCAGGCAAATTACTCTGCACTTACAGAAGACAATTTCAACTTCAAGCCTATGCACGCACAGTGACTACCATTTATCAGTACTACTACAAATATGATAATAACAATGATGGTTATCAATTATCAAATGCTTACTAAATGTTATGCCATGAACTGTTTAGCCTGTATTACTTCTTACAATCTAATACTATAAACCCTCTCCCATTTTCCCAAATATGAAACAAACGTTGAAGGGTTAAAATAACTCACCTAATATCTTCCAGCAAGTGCATGACAAAAGCCTAGATTTGAATCCAAGTTTAAACCATACCCCCTATGTAAAGATTTACTGAATGAATAAATTAGGAGACTAATTTTATTTTTTAAAAGTTATTGCAACACACTAACAACAAAATAGCCCAGTTTATTTTTTTATTTTTTATTTTTTTTAAAGAGAGAGGGACAGTGAGAGAGACAGAAAAAGAGAGAAACAACTTTATTTAGTTTTTCACATGGCCTTAGTTGCTCCAACACTCAGTTGTGTTCATGGTGCTGGGGTTTGAACCCAGGTCCTTGTGCTTGCCAGGCAAGCGCTAAAACCTCTCCAGCCCAAAATAGCCTAGTTTAAACTGGGTAAGCATGTGCCTGTAGCCCCTGCTACTTGGGAGACTAAGGCAAGAGGACTGATTGAGCCCAGGAATTTGGTCCTGTCTGGGCATTATAGTAAGTCCCCATCTCTTAAAAAATAAACTAAAAAAGGGTCTGGTCCAAACCAACTAAATGTGCAAATGATATTGGTTAACATCTATTAAGTCACAAATTATAAACACTGACAGACATATATCTTTAATGGCCAAAGATGTAATGACCTCAGGTCTTTTAAATCCGCCAACAGCAACTTAATCCCAAAAGTGATCAATTCAACTACCAAGGCATAGAGAGAGCTTATACAACAATAATCAGGGTTCTGAAATGAAAATCTGTTATAATAATTCAATACGCGAACCAGTACTATCAAAAACTTCACAACATAAGATCCAGTTTTGCGACAGGAATAATAGTGATACTAATATCAAAACAGGCAAGTTTATATCGAAAAGCTTATTCTGGAAAATGAGGGATTTGAGTGATAACATGATGTTCAAGAAGAGATGCCTACAAGGCAGTCAGATATTTAGCATTTGGAATAAAATTTTTAAAAAGTTCAGTTCTCGGTATCATGGACACATAGATGAATTCTCTGAGAGAGAAGAGAAAGGTAAGTGTTATAGGCCAAAAACCTAGGCAAAGAGAAAAATAAGTCAACGATGAAAAGATGGGAAAGCACTAGGTCAAGAAAGTCCCAGAAAAGAGAACTTGAAGAAAAACAAAGACTAGTATCCAAACCTTCACTTACACTTGTCTTTCACATTATGAAAAACTGAATAATGAAGAACTATAACAACAAATATGCACAAAGGGATGGCACAGCAAAATACTGGTTCTCTTCCCTCTCTTTCACCAATCCATCAATCCATCTCTATTAGCTACAAGGAAAATGAAAAGAAAGGTCATGCTCTTCAAGAAAAGGCTGAACAGCCATTTATCTCCATTCTTAGTGCTACATTATTTTGTAACTGCTAATACTCAATACTCATCATTACTGATCTAACAGAAAATCTGTTTTGTGTGCAGTCAGGTTTAAACAAGACATTCGCCAGCAAACTGTTCTGAAACTAAAAGATGTGGGAGCTTCCATTACTAAAGAAAGGATCTAGCAAAAGAAGTGAAGAAAAACAAATCAGAACAACCTTAATTTTGAGAGAACACACATTTAAAAAACTAGAACTAGAATACTACATACACAAGGCACATGATGTATATACAATAAATATCAGTTAAATAAATCAACAAAGGTCAAAATAATAGAGAAAGGCAGTCAATGTGAAAGGGGGTTGTCCCTATAATACATAAATAGAAAGTCCAGATGGGGAAGAATAAGAAAAGAAGAATAAAAAAGGTCATTCTGACTGGCAGAACAAGTGAATTAATGTTTAATGATAAACATAAAATATCATGCAAAGAAAATCCATTCTAGACACTACAAAACTACAATGATTTTGTCTCCAAAGAAAAATCCAATCCTTACCAAGTTCAGAATGATAAGGTATTAAAATTTCAATTGCAGCTTTCAATAAACAGTTGTGAAATGAAACAGGAAAAAAAAGTCAAGATGATAATCAAATCTGTTAACTGTTCTCTTTTTCAAAAAAGACTTCATTTAGAAGTCTTGGACTCCATAATACGTGGCTATCCTAACTCTGAAGGCACTGACTGCCTACTTCCTTGTTTCTTCCTGTTTTCAACCTTCATCTTCCAACCTTGAGGTTGGAAATAAGAGAGTCTGTTTTAATTTGTACCTCTATGCAAATGACCTCCAAATCACACTATCTTTTAATAATGAACTCAGTGCCATATCTCCAGTAGTCTACAGGTCATTTTTTTTTTTAAAGAAAGAAGGACAGTGAAAGAAAGAGAGAATCAAACGAAATATTTTTTTTTAAAAGAGAGAGGGACAGTGAGAGAGACAGAGAAAGAGAGAATCAACTTTATTTAGTTTTTCGCATGGCCTTTGTTGCTCCAACACTTAGTTGTGTACATGGTGCTGGGGTTTGAACTCGGGTCCTCATGCTCACCAGGCAAGCACCGAAACCACTGAGCCACAGTGCTCCAGCCCCTACAGGTCATTTCTTCATGGTTGTTGCACTATTCCCTCAATCACAACAAATCTAAAATTGAATTTATCTCTAAGCCTATTCTTCCCAAACAATTTCCAAACCTGACTTTGCAATTTTCAACATTCTCCCTGTAATCCAGGCTCAACATTTTAGAGTCATCTGACTTCATCTGATTGCTGCCTCTCACCCTGGTTCCCCCTTCTTCTCATCCCTGCCAATCGAGTTCCATCAATTCTTCCTTTCTCATTTTTATGCCCGAACTTGAAGCTTCAATCATTTCTGGACTATGATAATGCAAAAATTCCCCCAATCATACCCTATCTCCAGTCTTTTCACACTAGCCTATCTCACGCACAACTACCAGATTCATCTCCTTCATGTATCCTGTGACAGTCTTAAACTCCTTAGTCTAAGCATTCAAACGCTCCACAATCTAACCCCAAGCTTGTCTTTCCCTAAACATGTCACAGCCAGTCAAGTCTCTACCCTGTATTTATATTATCCTCTACCTCCCTGAGGACCCTCTAACCATTTATCCATCATAAAGCATACTTTGGTTCTCTCAACTCATAGTAATTTCTTCCCTTCAATTACTAAGGAGATATATATGCACACGCAGGCACTGTGTGCAGAGTGAGTGTGTGCGCACACACAGAGAAAACAATCACTTATAATTCATTATATATTTTCTTAATATGTTAAGTGTTTTGCTTACTTTCTGTTTATATCTATGAGATTAATTCTTGTTTTCCTAAACAGATTAGACTCTCAAAGTATTTATCTTTTATTCCCCTGGATCCTTCACATCTCAAATATGTGTGAGGTTCTCATCAAATGAAGTGATAACAAGGGAATAGAAAGCAACTAATAAGGAAAAAAAATACAAAAAAGCTACTAATTCCTCCTTTAACAGCACTTCATGGAATAAGGAGATCAAAAGGCAAAACAGGGTTAGGAATATAGCTCAGTGGAGAGTTCTTGCCTAACCAACAAAGCCCTGAGTTTGATCCCCAGCACAGCAAAAAGCAAAATAAAATCTAATCTTTCAAGTTTAAATATTTTAAATTTGTAATAATCTTCTTTACTATTTTTTAATAAAAAGAACTTCCATAATGTGGATGAAACATCACAAACACATTACCCACAATACTCTCTTATTTCATAGTGAAGGATGCTTAGTAATTTTGAAAGCTTTGGAGAGTAACCTTACACACTGAAATCAGACACAGATATTCAGAGTAACTGAAATGCATATTAATTTTAAACTATCTACAAAATTTTCCTGTGATTCACAATGAGATTTTTAAAAGGTATTTCTCTGAATGGCATTATTCTATTCCCTAATCCCCAAACTGTGAGTATCTAATATTAATTATCTGAAGACACTAAAATTCTATTCATATACATGTTCCATGAAATTTTACTTTGGAAATTATGTTTTTGTTTGGTTTAAAATAATAATATTATTCAGCTTTTAATTGTTAGTAAAGAGAAATTCACAAACTAATACTGGGAATCAAACTTCTATTATTTGCAGGTATATATTACCAATCCCTAAACAATTTTTAATATAGGATTTTGGCTTTTCATGTCATAAAAACTTCTTCAGAATGTTTCAAAAGTGACAGTTAAATATAGTGCCACCAAAAAGGCAGTTATCACATTTGGGTGGCATTTTTCCAACCAACAATGTTGTAAAATAAGCTAACATTGTAATGACCTATGATCAGTTATTTTGGGTTTTTACGCTAAGTAGTTCAACAAAAAAGTTCCTTTGGACTCAAGACGCCTATGACATTTTAACTCAAAAATCACTTCCTCATTACCCATTCTTGATTGTCACTTCCAAGTCTAAACACTAAACCCTTAATACATCTAAATCTCTGTGAATGAAAAGTAGTCTTTCCAATATTACTGTCAAACCGATCGGAAGATTAATACTAAGATCACCATTCAATACACTCTATCCGTCGTAGCAGTAACTGACGTGATAACTTGACAGGATGCCTGCAACAGCAACACTGATGTCTCTTTTGTGAATTGACGAACTGAGCAAGAACGGAAAGTTCAGAGAGCAGATTGTACAGAGCCAGCCAAATGGTAAAAAGGGTCACACCAGGTGATTTTAGTGGTACTCCAAAGCTCTTCGGGAAACAGAAATCTGGCGGTTTCCACGATGATTAATCCATACCTGAGACTCCTGCAGTTACCCAGAATGAAAACAACCGTAAGGCAATACATGCGGAACCTCAGACAAGCAAAAGGGAACATTGTCACTCACCAACAAACAATCCGAATTCACTTCCGATTTGGGATCCCGCAGCAGGTTGTCGATTTTTTCAAACCGAGTCTCAAAACTGTCCCCAGTCGACATGTTGCCGCTACTGTGACAATACCCTCGTACCAGCACCAGCAGCGGAAAGCAATTTCAACCAACTTCCTCCGCGTTGGGTTCGCAGCCACCGGGCGAAGGAGCCGGAACCTCAGGGTCACCAGGTGCGCCCGGTTCCCCCTCCTCCCCCTCACTGAGGGGACCTCGGCTCTCCACACCCCGGGCTGGGGGCAACAGCGACCCGCAGTCGCCCGGACGCCCAAAGTCGCATCCCACCCGGCAGCCCCTCTCGACAGCCGACAGCGCCGTAGCCAGCAGCCTCGTCGCTCCGGCGAGGCGCTTCAGCCTAGCGGGCCCCAGCTGACTTCGCCATGGAGGAGCCCCCGTCCTGGGATGGGCAGGAGGAGGGAGAGCAACAGCAGCAGGGTGGAGACTCCCTCGGGGCAGCCGGGGAGGGAGAGGAGGAAAGGCGAAAGCTAAGGGCGGGCGAGGAGCTGTGCCAGCTGCAGCCGCCGTTCGGGCCACGGGGCCGGGCCCGCTCTGCTCTAAGGCGCTGCAGAAGGTCTAGCCCCGCATCCCCGGCTCTACTTGGCCCGGCCCGACGCACCGATCCCTTTCCGCCTACAACGGGTCCCCGTGGGGCAGGCTCACTCTCCCATTTTGTCCGGTCGCTGCCGCGGTGTCCGGCGGGACAGGGCGAGGTCGGTGCTAGATGGAAACTTAGGACCCGCTGAAGAACCAGCGGCGAAGAAGACGATAGTCGGGTCCCAGCGGCTGCTGATGGGGGAGCTTCTGGGAGGGGCTGCGGTCCCGGCAGGGAAAAGGGCGAGTCGCGGCGGCGAATGCCTGGGGGGGTGGGGCGAGGGGGGCCGAGAGGGACTAATATGTCCGCCTTCCTGTTCAAACAAACGGAGACCGCCGGAGCCGACTGCGCATGCGGATCGCGGGCGTTCGGAAAGGGAACCAGTCGGTCTAGCGCGCGCGCGGGAGCGCGCGAACGCTGGCGCCTTTCGGGGCGGGGCCAGGCTGGGTCGCGCCGGGCTAGGCGGGGCAGGGGGCGGGACCCGCCTGGGCTTTGCGGGCGGGCGGAGAGGCTGGCACCCGGGAGGAGCCGGTCGGGTGCGACGCCGGGCGGGCCCTAGGGAGCCACGCAATGCTCTGGAACCTTATTGGAGGTCCGGGCGGAGGACCGCTCGCTGCTTCTGTTCGCTGACCTGGCAACTGCTCCTGCTGGGCTTCCTGTGGGCTGCAGCCGGTCGGTAGAATTCTGACTGGAAAGAAAGGGTGTTTGTTACCCTTGTTATCCTTATCGTGGAGATAAGGTTCTTTGGAAGGCAGGATGCCTTTTCGTGGGTAGGTACCAGCATCTTACTTGAGCACGGACGGAGTTTGATTTTCAGTGGTGAGTCCCTCGTCGACCTGCCTGGAACCCGGTACAGACTTCAGTCTGTACGATTCAGCGGGAAAGCACTCGGTGCTTCCTGAGGAGAGCGTTGTGTGTCAGCGGGCCTTAAAACTTTGACTACGGAAGATGGAGTCAATAGAAGGCAAGCTCAATTTAATTAAAAAAAAAAAAAAGGAAAATAATCTCAGAAAAAAATCAATATTTTTGAGTCGTTCACATTATTTCTCTCACATAACACCCCCTGTAGTTCTCTCCTTGGTATGTAATGCTGCTGTTTCAACTTGAAAATACTTAGTGGAATTTAGAATTATGATTTTTAGCAGAGCTAATGTGGAACATGAAAATAATGGGCATTTCCTCCTGGTTCAGTTGCTTCATTGTGGTGTGAGAGAGGGAAAGGCTTGTTACTCAACTTTCTGACAATATTTTTCGCTGCTGTCAGCAGGAAATCAACCTTCCTTCGTTTCTAATTAATCTTTGTTTTTGTTCATAGGTGAAATTAAGGATTGCTAGAGATAGAAAACGGGGAAGTTTTACCTCCCGCTGGAAAATGCTACAGATGAACCAAATGTCTGTCTTTGTTAAAAGCATTGTACAGCTTCTGAACAGCCCACCGACTTTCTGATGTGAGTCAGAGGTTAGGAAAATAATAGTGTTTGAGACATGTTTATTTCTATTTTAATTTTATTAGATATGAGAAATATTTAGATATAAAGTCCACTGCATAAATCAAGAAGTAAGCCTTCACAAAAATCATAGCAAAGAAGAAAACTAGAAACACACTTCAGGTACCTCATTAAATGCTTTTGCAGTGACTTTTCTTGGCTCCAGTATTTTAAGTCAGTCATGTGAATTAGATTTATTTTTAAGCAAAGGGCTTAAAATAAATCTGGCAGTTGCCCTAAAATTCCCTAAACCCTGCTTGCCCTTTATTTTATTACCATTTTTAGGTATTCATAGGAAGTTTGTTGTTTCTCAGAACCGAACATTCTGTTGCTTTCCATTTGGACACACACAAAAAAAATTGCAGGTAGCTAAAACAATATATGACTGGCACTTATAAAGGAAAGCAGAGGGTAAAGCTACTAGAAATATGTGTGACCCTACACATTTTATTTACCTATGAAGCTAGTCTGATGATTGTAACACACTGTTACTTTTTTAATTTTTTTTTAAGTGTTAGATGGACTTTGTATCGTTTGGGGGGAGGGGTTTTGTTATTTTCTTCTTTGAGCCATAGTCTTACCCTGCTGGTCCCCACCTCCTCAGCTCAAGCCATCCTCTTCTCAGCCTCCTCAGTAGCTGGACCATAGGCACACGCCACCACATCTACCTAAATTTATTTTTAAATAAAGAATACCCCCTGTAATGGGATGGTATCATATGACATTAAAATTCCTTTCCATTTTAAAAATTCTATTGCTGGGAATGGAGCAGTTGTTCAGTGGTTGAAGCACTTGCCTGGCACGCACAAGGATTATATTCCATCCCCAGCACCACATACCCAACTGAGTGTTGGAGAAATAAAGGCCAGGTGAAAAAATAAAGTTGATTCTCTCCTCTCCCTTTTTCACTTCTCCCTCCCTTAAAAAAAAAAATCCCATTGTTTAATTGCACCTAATATCTTCAAAAGAATTGTAAATATTTGAGATCATCCTTAAAATATATTAAGATCCTAAAGTACAATTGCAGAATACTGATACCATGTATAAATATTCCTCATTGCTTTCAGCATATAACTATCATTATAATATTAAGCATAACTTTCCACTAAGGAGCAAGAGTAATAGTTGATGGTATTATCACTATATAATAATAATCTAATATTGTGGGCTGGAGCGGTGGCTTGGCAATTACGGCGCTTGCCTGGCATGCCAAAGTACACGAGTTCAAACCCCAGCACCACATACACAACAAAGTCTCAGAGCAATGAAGGCAACATGCAAAACTAAATAAAAATTGTTTCTCTCTTTCTCTGTCTCTTTCTCTCTCACTGTCCATCTCTCTTTAAAAAAAAAAAA
>PVKS010031149.1:0-23700 GCA_004027875.1 Aplodontia rufa
GTTTTTATAGTTCAGATTTGTTACAACAATTGTCACAATAATTATATCTGAGTATTACTTAACTCTTCATCAAAAGTGTTTATAAATTATGCCTTAGTTACATGTATTTCTGCCACCAGCAAAAGTTATTTGCTCTATTCTGATATTTATTTTCCTATGAGATACTCTATCAATTTTGGAGCTGTCTCAGTATACATAATTCTAATCCTAGAAAATTTAGTCTGAAGACTTTGAGAGAGGCTTAGTGTCATAGTTCAATCTTTAGTCTCTTCTTCATAATCCCTAATTGACCTCACCCTTGAATGTCTTCAGTAGTTTGAAACATATCTCAATGAGGTAACCTTTCCATATTTGGATGGGTCTCTATATTATAATTTTTTTATATTGAATTCAAAATCTGTCCACCGATTTGTAACTTGAGGAAGCTCACATAGCAGATCTGATCACTTTTCTACATAGTTTGCATTTGAGTATTATACTCTGGGGCAATTTCTCTTTCCAGAGAGTATATTTCTATTTTCTATCAATTGTTTTTCCTATTGCATTACATGGTTTTGAATTCTTATTTGCTAACAAACTTGAATTTTTCTATATCCCTGTTAAATGCGGGTTCTGAATTGAATGTAATGTATTAGATGAGTTCTGACTTTTCATATTAAATTTTAGTGAGAAATTTCTTATCTATTGCCCAGTGTAGGAATGTATCACCACTTTGTTTTCTATGTTATATTTGAAAAGTGCATTTGTTCCAGAAACCTTGCAGTGTGTTAAGATTTGTTGCTGTTCTGCCTTCTAGATTTTTAAATAATGTGTGTACAAGGGAACGGAGGGGAAGGAGGATCACACTTTAATGACAATATTTTTTTAATCTCCATGGAGATTACCACAGAGATTACTTTTCTGTTTTCAAAGCTTCAGTATCTATCTGGTCAAAATCTTAAAATCAATCATTTAATTTCATTTGGATTCCAAAAGAAGATCACTAGGTTAAAGTTTCTGCTCTAGTTAATGAATGAAAGTTTACATTAAAGTAGGGTAAACGGATCACTATTTTTTTGTTTTTAACAGGCTAATTTGGGAACCTGTCAGTGCTTACAATCCAGGTCTTCAAAATTATAAAACAACTTGAGAGCACCTTGGTCACCTCTGACCCTCTGTGGAACACAGTGGCCACCAATGAATAGGAAAGTGGTGAGGTTCTTTTCAGAGAGAGCCACCTGCACTCATAGGTGTTATCAACAAACTTTAGGCCTTCAGAGAGCTATTGTGTTTGTTTCCAGCAGCCATTGTGATAACAGTGCTTCTGAGGTCTCTGGGCCACAATTCAAACTTTTGTCTCTCAAAAGCATGATTAGAAATATATACACCATCCTCAATTTATCAAAATCATTTTTTCTTTCTTGTTTTAATAAGATCATAAACCTTCAAAGAGGTCTTTCCCTATGAAGTGTTTATGAATTATGAGAAACAAATGTTGGACTTTTATCTATAAACATGACAAAATTTTATTCACAAGAATGCATTTGTCTTCAACTAAATCATCCTCTCTTTCATCTTTAAAAGAGACACACTTTTCAGTTTCTTTTAAAACTATTGCTGATGACAAACAAGCATTATAAAACAAAGGATCTTTGAAATGATTCTTTGATTAACTCACTGAATCAGAAATCAAGGAATTGTGTGCCTGGATGGTGACAGGGCAAGGTAGAAACATCAAGTAGAGTTGCTTTGGCTGTTTTGGTACTGAGGTTGCTCTGCAGAAGAAGGCAGTTTCAAAGTTTGAATCAATAGGCCCGGCATGTGACATGACCAAATAATAATTTTAAAGTCAGATAATTATGAGCAGAACCATTTATACTCCAGAGCAATACTAATTTTTGTGTATATTCATTATTTTCTTGACATTTTCACATATTTATATGCCTTTTTAATTCTCTGCTTCCATTTGCATCTTTGCTGATTTGTTACAACCCATATCTTTTTTCACCCCTCATTTGTCCCTCATAGAAGTGTTTTTGAATGAATATTAATTACATTTTTTATGTTAATGACAAGTATGAGTACTACATTTGATCTGAGACTCTACTGTGAGCAATTGTATGTGTAGTATCTCTAATATCTGAATTAAAATTTTCTTATGCTTTAATTCTTTCCAAAGTAAGTTTGATGATTAGCAGACAGCAATATCAACAGTGAATGCACAGTGAAGGTAAATTAATCAATAAATTAACAGCAAGCACTTGTGAGCAAGGAGGCTTTTGAAAATGCAAATTAGGAAGATGTTACAAGGTTCATGAGATTTCTATGTTACATTCAAAGCTGTGTCAACTTTACTAACTTATTAATAATCAGCAAAGTAATAAAAGTATCAAACAGAAATAAAGTTAGAGGGCTGGAGCAGTGGCTCAGAGGTTATGGTGCTTTCCTGGCATGCGTGAGAACCTGGGTTCATACCCCTGTACCACGTACACAAGGAAGTGTCAGAGCAATGAATGTCACATGCAAAACTAAATAAAATTGATTCTCTCTTAGCAGAATAAAACATTAAACTTAGGCAAAAACTAGAAAATAAAATTAGTGTGATAGAGAAATATATAGACTATAGTCTTGATGTACTTCCCTTAAGATTAAAAATCTAAAGTTTTTTGACTGTAAGCAATATTTGAGAGTGTTGAGAGTCAGAACTGGACAAGTATCCCAAACCTTCATTTATCTGCCCAAGTGATTTAGGAAAATCATTTAACACCTCTTGTTTCAGTTTCCTTATCTTTAGAGGATGAGACTATCTTGAAGGAGTTCAGGGCATGCCACTCCAGAATATTCCATCTTGGCATATTGATGGCTTTGAGTTAAAGACACTTGAAAAAGACGAAGGTGCCAGAGGCTGTTCTGATTGCTTTTTTTTTTTCCCCAAAAAGCACAAGGTAAAACTATTAGGATGAAAGAAACATTCACATCAGAAGATATGGGAAAGCTGCCTTATGTACAGATATGCCTTCTTAAAAATAACTTTTCATTTAGTTTCCCCGTTTATGTTAGTGACGTTTCCCAGTAGTTGTCATTGTTCAACATTGCACATGAATATTTAGGTTTTGCCACTGTCTTGTATCTTCAGTTCATTATGAATACTCTCATGTCATGTAAAACTTAAATGTATATGATTTTCTCCTGTTATTTTGTCTTATTTCAATTTCTCAAACCCAGCTGGAGACCCTAAGAAATTAAAAGTAAGGATTTGGCTCCCCTACATCCTACCATAAGTGTAATGAGAAAATTAAATATGATTATATGGATAAAGCATATGACACATTATGGATTCTCAATAAAGGGTAGTTTTCTGTTCTTTTTTATCACAGTATGCACACTGTGAGAAGGGAGAGGAAATCATCCTAAGGAGTTAACAGATGTTTTGTGACTCTGACAATTGTCTCATGTTGGACATTGTATGGGGGTCATTGAGTAATGTGGTTAGAAGTATTCACAATGACAGTTCTACATGTCAATGAAATAGCAAATATCACAAAACTATTTGGTGACCTTTTGTGAAGGTTGAAAAAAGTGTTGAAAATGTAATTTGGGAGCACTTGTCTGAAAGGGAGGAAGACAGTGTTGCCTAAATAAGGAGATTTCTTAAATACCTGATTTAATCAAAGAAAGCATTCAGAATTTATTTCTTAAATAAAATTTCTTAAGAAGGATTTCCAGCAGAAAGAAGCACAGTATGTTAAACTAGATAGTGCCTTCCACACTTGTCTTCACCCTACAGAGGTACTGTATTCTCCAAAGCTCAAATACAGTGCTTACAGAGGTGGGCCTTAGAGTACAGTTTGCACATCTCCTCTTGGCAGATGTCAGTGTTTGACAGAAGAGAGTGGAAATCAGTGGCTGACATAGTAGAACTGAGCCAGAAAATCTTGATGGTTGAGTGATTAATGGCATACTGATATTTAACAAATAGTAAGCAATGTAGGGAACTTTAGTAACAAAAATTAGTTTTAGTAAAAGTTTACAGATTTAATTGTTTTTTTTAAGAAAAAGGGACAGTGAGAGAGAAAAACAATTCTATTTAGTTTTTCTATGTGACTTTCATTGCTGTGATACTTCCTTGTGTACATGGTGCTGGGGTTCGAACCCATGTACTTGCGCATGCTAGGCAAGTACCATGACCTCTGAGCCACCACTCCAGTCCCCAGATTTAGTTTTAAGGAATATGAAGGACCAATACAAAAGTAATGATAGATAAATGGGATAATAGGCCTTGCTTAAGATGGATTTTTATGTGCGTTCTTTATTTGTACTTTTTATGCTACCCTACAATAAACTTTTAAAAATGAAAAATGCATTGTACCTAAAAATTGAAGAAATTTTAAAAATTGTCAAGTTTTGAGAAGTATATTAGACTAGTTAAGAATGAAGAATGAAATAGTAATAAATTTCATAATAGAAAAGTTTATAACATTAACTAAGGGAAATTGAAAGTAAATATATTTTTTAAATTGAATGAACTTTCCAAAAATAAGATTATACATAAAGTATAGCATTATATAAAAATTAAGGATAAAAGGCATTTAAATATTAAAATAACATAACATTATTAAAACAATAGGATACAATGAATAAAATACTAATTTTCAATACTATATTTTTAAAGACTTTCTATGCAAAGGCAGATATCCTCCTCCATATTTAGCAACAGCTATCCATCATGATCTAAAAAAGAAAAAAAAATGGTTCCTTTCCCTCTGAATAAAATAAATAACAAGATATTGTAAAGTTCAATTATTTTAATTTCTTTGAGGCCTGGACAATTCACCCTGCTCCTTTTCTGTTAGTGTTTTTCCAAACTAAAGTGCATAAAATCAGAAAAGGCAGTATGGTACAGTGTGGTACGATGGCGCAAGAAGTATGATTTCTATCTTTGCTTCCCCTTATATGTCTCATTCATTTCTTCATTTTGCAGATATTTACTGGTTTTTCTAAGTGCTAGCCACTCTTGAGCTCTGGGGATACACAAATGAGACAAATCTGATACTTGTAATTCTGTTGCAGAATTTTATTACATTGAGAAAACTGATAATTATAGAAGTCCTACTACAGAACAGAACAATACATTATTACTGTGTAAAATCTGATTCAGAATTGAGCTGGGGTTAGATACAGGGGTAGAGAATTCTGGTTAGAAGTAATAGCTGGTGTGCAGTACCTGCAGCTGAGATGAGCTTGACTTTGCTTCAGGAACAGAAAAAAGGCCATGGTCGCCATTGCTTAATGGGTAAGAGGAAGTCAGAATATTAGACTGCAGCAAGATCATATTAGACTTTGTCATCAAAGCCATGGACTAGATTTTATTCTAAATGGAATGATGTTTTGTTTAATTGGACAATGTCACTCTTCCTGATCAGGATTTGACCAGGAATAGAGTGTTATTCTCAATCTGACCACAGACTATACATTTGCAAAGTGCCTGGATATTGATGACCCTGTCACCCTGTGGGTATCTTTGGCAATTCATCCTGTGTCCTTATATAAAAAGAAGAAGAATAAAATATACCATGGAGCTTTTTAAAAACTGTGACTTTTAAAAACAGCTGATTTCTAACAAATATCCTAGGTAGCATAAGCTTTTATTTTCTAGCGTCTGCCTCCTTACTATTGTAAATGTGTAGTTTCTTCTAATATGTTGCTTTGTGTTTTACAAACCTGAAAATTTTTAATTTACTTTCTCTCCATAATATATTCTTTATATTTTATGATTAAAAGGCTCTTTAAATTGTCATCAGGAGGTAGATGTCAGCAGTTTTGATTTTGCAATAAGAGACCTAAGTTCAAATTCTGACTTCATCACTGGCCAACTGTATGAATGTTATATATCAACAGTGGTAAAATTTAAAGTTTAATTGTGGTAGTCGGCAAATTGTATGGCCAATGGGCCAACTTTGACTGCTACCTGTTTTTTAAAAGAAACTTTTTTATAGAAATTCAGCCATACTTGATGCTTTACATATTTTCTGTGACCTCCCTCACCTTATAACAGCAGAAGTGAGTCACTGTCCCGTAGACTGAGACCTTAACATGGTCCATTAAGCCTAAAATATTTATTTTAAACCTGTACAAAAGAAATTTGCCAACCCTTGTTCTGATGTGTACCTCTGAGTTACTGTGAAAATTTCATGGAATAATTCATGCAAAGCACTTAGTAAGAGGTCTATTATTTAGTAAGCCTCAAAATACATATTTGTAATCATTAGAATTTTCTTAAAATTGATTTTTTATAACTTCCAAATAGAACAAGTTGACTCTTATAAATATATACTATTGTTTATGTGTGTTTTCTTTGCAGTTAAAGCACCAAATTAGAGAGGTTTATTTTTTTTAATACAGTAGTCATATTTTTGTGGTACTTGACCTTTCTGCATTTATAACATTCCTAATATATAAGTTCTATTTTGTTCACTAATGTATTCTTGATAAATACATTATAAATTATGTATATGTAAAATTTCTTGGCTATATTATAGCAGTGTGGGGGGATTGTTAAATTAATCATTGCAGAACTCTTTGAAAATCTAAGCAGCATTGTGCAAATGCAAAATTTATAACGAACAAACAAAAAGAAGCTTATGATTCCTTACAGATACTGATGTTTTTGTGGTTTCTTCCTTTTGTTGCCCTCACCAGAGATTTATATTAAATTTGGGGAAATTTTCAATATTTAATCACATGCATTCTTATTCCAATGTAGGCTATACATGCAGGCCAATCTGAACTTACTTTAACTAAAGATCGGAGATAGACATCCATATGTGTACCTATATAGATATGTATATGCATATGTAAAATTGGGATTCATGTTTGTATGAATGCCCATGTGTATTAAAACTTCTAATAAACAAACCCATGTGTTAGTTAATAAGAAATATGATTAGTGTGGTTTAGTGATTTTACTTTTTCTAGTGATAAATATGTTGTAAAAGGTTCCTAAAAAGGGATTATAAATACTGGGGGGGGGAGATAATAATTTATTTGAGTGATATAGGGAAATTATTTCTTATTTGATATTCTTCATGGAATTACCTCTGAAAAAGCCTATCTCACAATAATTCCAAAATCGCTTTTGTAGATTTGTCAAGTGTATCAAAACCATTGTATATATTTCATTATTTCAATCAATTAAAGAATTTTGTTGTTCTTAATTTCCATTTCTTATATCAATGACTCTGAGAAGTCTTTCTGAACTACTATGTATTAATTTAATTTATTTTTATTGCTTCAGAGTAAAGTTTAGATTTAAAAAATAACTTATTTTTTGTGAGTTTTTTAGCTTTCTATTAAAATTATTTATTTAGTTAATGTCAGCTAGATTAACATTTGTAAAGACTTGTGTAGGGCATGGTTCCTACCACAGAGACATTTATGATTAAGGTGTGAAAGTAGAACTTCCTTGAATGAACAGTTTAACTTGGTTGTCCTATAGTTGTTGTTTTTTGTTTTTTTTTTTCTTTTGAGAGAGAGGGACAGTGAGAGAGAGAGAGAGAGACAGAGAAGCAATTTTTATTTAGTTTTTCATGTGTCTTTTGTTGCACCGATACTTTGTTGTGTAGTTGATGCTGGGGTTTGAACTCCCATACTTGTGCATGCTAGGCAAGCACAGAAACTGCTGAGCCACCGCTCCAGCCCTATAGATGATGTTAATGTACAAAATTAGAAGAATATATGAATGTTATGCTGGGCTTTCAATAATGATAGAGTATTGATAAAAGAGAAATTAAACATGATTCTTAGATTGGACGTTAGGGTTGAGATGGGTTGTTGATTTGTGTTGCTTACACACACACAAACACACACACACACACACACACTGAAACAGCCATTCCTCATTCAAGTTTCTCTTTTTCTACTCTTTCTTGAGTAGATGCCAAAGGTTAAAAATGAAGGTTAAATCTCAGAAAAGCAAGACTTAAAAATGTCCCAAATTGCTCTTTATTTATTTAATTTTTTTATTTTTTAGCAAGAGACTTAGAGAGAAAGAGAGAATCAATTTATTTTTTCATCTGGTGTTTGTTTCTCCAACACTTGGAGCTGGGGTTTGAACCCGGGTCCTCACACATGCCAGGCAAGCACTTCAGCTGCTGAGCCACCCTTCCATCCCTGAGTATATTTCTTTTAGCACAGTATAATTGTAAGCGTCTAGCATATAAAGATACTATATGCTGTTGTTTCCTATTTATATCCTAGAGAATACTGGATTAGAATTATAGATAATTCTAATAGGTAATTTTAACATAGTATTTAACAAGCTAAGTACAATTTAGGCCTCAAGTAACAGAAATGTTTTATTTTGATAATTAATAAAGTTTACTAGGGCTAAGTGTGTATAAATCTGATATTATAATTTATATAAAGTTGAGTAGGATGAAATATAGAAAAGTACATGAAATTGAAAAGAAAATTTCAAAATCATAATTTAGAATAACTACCAATATTCTAAAATGTTTATATTGTCAATTTTTGTATTTGGTATTATCACTTTTTTGTCATTTCAAGTTTTTCTCATAGTGGATTCTATGTAGCTGAATTTATAATACCTTTAAGCAAAATTTGTTGATGGGTGAATTTAATTAAAATTGAATTGACAAACTAGTTTTAAAAATGTGTAGTACATTGAGAGATCTCTTGTTTTCCAATGGTGACATTTTAGAATGTCTGTCATTCAGCCTCAATGATTATAAAATAGTAAGAGGAACATATGATTTTTCTTCATATGTTTGAAATTTAGCCACAGTTAAATAATAGCTCTATATATTAGTATACAGTATTTGTAGGTTTAGTAACATTAAATGAACTTCAGTTGCTTAGTTTGAAAATCTCAGAGGTTATTCTGGATTGCAAATAAATGAACATTAGGCAACTAGATTTGGATAACAAAATGTAATTTCATTAAATAAATGTCATTATATCCGATTATACTTCCTTGCCAAGAAAATTTGTTTTCTTGCCAAGAAAATTTGCCTGTGTTTTCATTATAAAGGTTATTGGAAGAATGTGAGAGCTTTTTTATTTCTTTTTTAGGTATATTTCCCCCAAACCTTAATATTGTAATTATCTTTGTATGAAAAAATTTTCCTTAATAAATTCTCATTACTTGATTACAGATTGAATATTTCAGACATCTAAACCAATTTGAATTCTGATTATTTTGATTGCCAGAAATCCTTAAATGTATATATTACCAGCGATATATTCAGTTTCTATATTAGATACCCATGATTTAAACATTTTTAGAGGCTTGTGATTCAATATCTTTTTCTGGATTTTAAGGATTTTGTTACTGGTTTATATAAAAGCTAATCAATTGACTATAGGAAATATGGGTGACAGTATTCGTGCCTAACTTATGTGTTAATAATTTAAGATATAATGCTAATAAGTTTACAGGTTGCTTGAGGTGACCATTGAGCTGTATATTTTTGCATTACCATTTGAAAGGTAACTTCTGATTCCTGCAATTGTTGGGACATTAGACTTCTCACTGGTTTATAAGGACAGGCTTTAAAAGCTTTATGTCAACAGAGCAACCTTAAAATCTGTGTCCTGCCTTTGTTGGAATGCAGCAAAGTAAAAGTGTGCTTTAAATCCTGCTTTATATTTTTATGGTACTCTAATCAACTGGATATATCAACTATGTTATCGACTGTCTGATGACATTTTGAGGTAGAAAAAGTAAATTGCCTTTTTTATTGTACCCTTTGCCAGACATTTTCATACTATGACTCAAGGCAAACCATTCAGTTGAGATGATTCAGTTCATTTATTACTAGAGAGCACATTGAGCAGTATTTCTAATTCAGTCATACTTTGGAATATATCATAATTCCTCTTCCTCACATTTCTCTAAAGAATGAAAAATTGAATTTAGGAGTACTGAATTAGAAAATTATGAGAGTAGAAATAGTATTGAACATATTTCAGAAATCTGTATTTTTACTGGTGACATTTTCCTTAAGCTTGTTCTAGTGTTCCATATAAAAGGCAAATAGATTCAGTGAACTAGTCTATTCATTTATGGGATTAATATGTGCATTGTTCATGTTACTTTTGGTGGGTAGGGTGCAAAAAAGAGCACTTCACCTGGATGTGCATCTGTATTTAGATTTTTATTGTATATTTAAGATTGTTTTGCTTGGTTTTGAGTTCTGGGTGACTCAGATAAAATAATGTAAAATCACATTGTTTTCCCCCTCCAGACACCTGTAACACTTAAGTATTTTATAATTGTCTAAAAGGTAGGCTCTGCTTTTCTGCAGAAAAGAATAAATATAGCTTGACCAAGACCATTGTCCTAAGAAATGTCTACTTCTGAGATTGACTCCTGGCTAGTGGTTGTCAACTTAGATTTTGAAGGTTTCTTACCATTACTAGAACTAATAGCAGTGGCTCACTGTGCCTAAGTTCTTTGTACATACAACATGATTATGCTGAACTCCTTCTTTCTTTCTAGGAGTTTGGATTTTGGTATGTACTATGGTAGAGGGAGTGTGTTCAACATTGACCAGTAGATGTTTGGAAACAGTCTAGTGATCTTCCCTGGTAGACAACATTTCACAAGTATTGTGACAGTACTTTATCAGGGAAAGTAAGTGTGCCCTGTGTGAGTTAGGACAGGGCCTGGAAGGGCTTCTTAATGTAGACTCTTGGAAGTTTGCCTATTGACGCTTCTGAACTTTGCCCAAGGTGCCTTTTTACTTGCTGATTTTGCTTTATATTCTTATGTTGTAATAAACCTCAACCATGAGTACAATCATATGCTGAGTCTTCTAGTGAACTTCTATAGTGAATCACTGAACCTGGAGGTGGTTTTGAAGAACTGTGGATCAGCTTTCTCATACTTTGAATTCAGTGATTGAGAAATATATTTATCCAATAATTAGATACATTGTCTACATCAAGTTTAATGTTTACATAGCGTAAGAAAAAAAAAAAGAAAGTTACATCTTCATTTCGATGACAGTTAATTACAATCTATTTTTCACCTTTAAGTCCTGGATTTTGCTTATGCAAACAAATACCCATATTTGTGCTATTGGTCTTTCATAAACTCATTCCTCAGTCTTTCTGATTCTTTGTCTTGGTAGCTCTCTAATGACCTAATATATTGGCTTGAGTAAATCAATGTATGTTTTAAAATTAATTTCACCAAACCATGGAGTTTATAGAGTGAAGTAGTTTGTCTAGATTTGTAATGGTATAATGATAGCAGACTTCAGAAGAGATACTGGAACGTATTTTAGGGCTTTGCATTTCCCATTTCTCGAATAGTTTATTTTTTCTTATACAACAAAGGCTAATTATTTATAAAATGTTACCCTTATAAGACTAGTTATTTTTTACTTAACTGACCTCAATAATCTAGTTTTAGAAAATGTTTTCAATGAGAGGATTAATAGTTTTAACTTTTGCCATATACAACTGCTATTAACTTTAACATTTTATATTTGATTTTTTTCCAGAATCTGTTTCCTGATTTTTTTTCTAGATTTTGTGTATTTATTTTGTTCTACATAGCTTGCTTTCCTCTAAAATGTTGTGTGTATTTATTCTCTCCTGTCCATTTTGGAGGTACTATATATATTTTATTTTATTAATTCATAAAACATTAAAATGTTATTTTTAAAGTAACAGAAATTCAATTTATTTCTACCAGTTTAATCTTGTGGTAGTTTGTTATAGGATTGTTTATGAATCTTTTAGACATTTCAGCTTAACAGTAGTTCAGAAATCTATTAATTTTTATTAATATTTGGCCCATTCAAAATTTTTCACTATCCTTCTCCACTATCATTATTGTCCCTTTTCTGGTTATCACAAGAAATTTATTTTCCATTCATCTAACCAAGAATGTTTACTCACATAGTTATATCCAATGTATTGTTTTATTTTTACATGTTTTTTTTTTGTTTGTTTGTTTGCTTCAAAGAGAGAAGGACAGTGAGAGAGAGAGAGAGAGAATCTTTATTTAGTTTTTCACATGGCTTTCATTGCTCTGACACTTAGTTGTATACGTGGGTGCTGGGGGTTTGAACTCACATTCTTGTGCATGCCTGGCAAGCGCCTTAACGGCCAAGCCACTGCTCCAGCCCTCTTCTTTTTACATGTTAAGCACAGTTTTATTATTCTTTTTGGTGATGAAAAATATTTTAGTAATAAGAATCATTAGGACTTTTATTAACTCTTCATTTAACTGAATGTTTGACTTTGAGCAATGTTTTCTTTTCAGTGACTAAATTCACATCATTTATTTCTTCTTTTTCTCATTGAATTACAAAGGAATTCACTCCCCCCCTTTTTTTCTTTATAGTTTTTAGATGTGAATCCTCTACCTAGAAAATGTTCAGTCTGTGATATTTGAAGATATTAACAGTTATGTCCACAAGTCCAAGCTGGTGATGTAAATGAGTAAATAAAGTTGGAATAAGAAAATGGAGTGACACGGTCTAGGAAGAGATAGAAGATACCTATCATATCTACAGGAATTCAGACTGAAAAAATTAGAATACTCTGTAGAATGTATCAAAATAGTCATGCATGTCAGATAAGGCCTAGGGATAGTATGTGATTTCTGATTTATGTGTTTAGATCTTCATAAATCTATACAAGTTACTTAACATTTAAGCAAAATTTATGACTACCCTAGGGTATTTTGGGCTAGAAATCTCACATTTTTTCTTTTTGAAAGTAAAGTAAGGTTGGGAAACTGTATGTGTCCTTTTCAAAAACACCATTTTTAGAAAATCATTGACATGCAAATTATCTGTCTTTTTTTCTGAAATTTTTTTTCTGAAGTTCTTATATAGCAACCTTGATATAGATATATGAATGGGGACAGGGGACACACAGGAAATCTGTGTACTTCCCTTTCAATTTTGCTATGAATCTTCAATGCCTATAAGAAATAAAGTTTACTAAAACCTCAAAAATTATCGTAATTGAATCTCTTTACACAGAAGAATAATTTTGATCCTGTATAGTTGCGTCCTACCTTTTTGTGTTTACTTCTTTTTATTTAACAGTAATTTCCCCTTAAACCTTTGAAAATGTGTTTTAATAGAAACATAAGCAAATTCTACATTAATCATTGTAAAATGTTGAACCTCCCAGAGTTCTTTCTTTTCTACTGGATTGCTTGTATTTCTATTTTTGCTTTCTATCTATTTAAAAAACTTTCAGTAAGTTTTCAAAATTCATGTAACTTATTTAAAGCAGTTAATTACCAGTAACACTCATCTCTCCTCAAAGTGTAGATTTACAATTCTAGAGTTGATTGTGATGAGTTAATCTCCACTTATGTCAGATTGCTCTTTAATATATGGAATGTTTAAAAAAACATAAATTTCAACTGGGTTAAAGATTTGTGTAAACTATTACAGCATTGTCATTAAACTAAATGAGGTATTAAAGTCTTAAAACCACAGTTATAATAAGATAGAGAATTCAAGCATAGCTGTACAACTAAAGACAATACTAATTGATGGTGCCCTGTTTTCAGTTGTCCGAAATAGACTTGTTTCGTGTGGTGTTTTTAATTGAGTTATACATTTCTTTGTTTTCCTTTTGTTTTTATGGATGTGGAGCTTTTAAATTTGCAGAACTTTTTACTTTATTAAACATGTGTTTTTTGGTAATTAGGTTTTCTTTTATTGTTTGCCTCTAGAAAAATAAAAATATTGCTTACTATGTGGGTGATTCAAAGTCTTATCTTTTAATTTTTATTCTGAATTATATGTGTTTGAAATTTGCATGTGAAATATTTTAAGCAATAATTGAAGACACTAATAGTAGCAGTGTACTTTTTGAAAGGAGAAAAGCATCACTTCTGGAAAACATAAAAATTCATGTATAAGTAATGTATGCATTTTTTAGCACTACTAAGTAAAAATAATTATTGTAGTTGTTGGCATAGCATTGAACAAGGTGGAATCTTTGTTCTTAGAAACCACAAATATTTTATTCATTGTTTTCCTCAGTTTTCCTTATATAATAAATGATTTTGGGAAGCTAAGATAAATTTAATAACATTTCCTTTTAGAATGAGTTTTATTAAACCAATGAGATATTTTTCTTAGTTTTCTGGTTTTTCTATGCTATATCCCTTGAACATCATGATTCTTGAAACATATTTATAGTTTTAATTAGTACTCTAACAAAGGATGTATAACAACAACAACATTATTTGATAAGTACATATTTGTCTACTATTTTAGCTGGGAAGTTTTAAGATTCCTTCTGTCCAACATAAGATGGTGGTCGGAAGAATATTGCTTTGATGGATTTCGTTTTGATGGTGTTACATCCATGCTGTATCATCACCATGGAATAGGTAGGTATCCTGATATATTACCAATGAAAGTAAGCTTTTATTAATTGATTAATTAATTAATTTTACTGGAAGATTATAACCAGTTTGCAGTTGTTACTTAAACTGTATTTACCATTACTGGTTACTTGGTTTTTAGTTGTTCCATTGTGTATGTATTCCTTACAATGACTTCTGGTACTTTTTGGGGAAAAAGTAGGATATAAATACATTTATAAGTAAGTAAAACTGATGATTTCCTTTGTTAATATATCTTCGTTTTGGTACCTGGGACTTAATCTAGGAGTGCTTAAACACTGAGCCACATCCCCTGCCCTTTTTATATTTTATTTTCGGAAAGGGCTCATTAAGTTGATGTGGTTGACTTTGAACTTGTGATCCTCTTGCCTCAGCCTCTTGTGCTACTGGAATTACAGGAATGTGCCACAACTCCTGGCTGTAATATATCTTCTTAATAATTTACTATCCTTAACATGTAGCTTTAAAAAGTGTCTGAGGAAACCATTTATTGCCACAGCCTCAGCATATGAACATGACAACATTTATAGTGAAAAATTATAAATAACATTTATGAATGCAGAGGATATTTTTGTGTGTCATACATTGATGAAAATATATATTTTAAATATAGGTTTACTCAGTTCAAATAAAACTGCTAATTTATAAATTAAAAATATTGTTCTGACATTTAATTTAGAAGTTGTAGGAAGTGGGATTTTAGTACCTTAATTCCTCAATAGTTACTATGATAATTTAGATAGTATGGGGACTTTTTTTTATTTTCAAATTGCTCACCTGCAACAACCACAAAAAATACCAAAAAATACAAAAGGAAAAAAAAAAAGAAATTTAAGACTATGTCTTGAAAAATGGCTACTAAGAAAAGAAACTAAAGATTTAAAGTCTATACTATTTACTCGTGATTGTGTTGCTGCCTCTGTGAACTATTTGCATGAAAGAAGTTGAACCTGTAAAACACACCATGTTCCATTCATAGCTATCCTCCAATTTGGGGCGAAAGTGATTTTGAGAATACAAAGGCAAGTATGGAAAAAGTCAAGAAAGATCTTTTCCTAGCTTATTAACTGCCTCCGCTGAGGGCAGGTTGTCTCCAGGGAATTGTGATATTGGCAATATGAACCAAAGTTCACACAGAGGGATATGCATTTTATTGGTAAATAACCCAAGAAATGGTAAAGAAGAACATTCTGATTACTTAGCATGCTTTTTTCTGCAAAAAAGAAATGAAAAATGCCCAGCAAAAGAATGTATAATATAAAATTTTGATAATTAACATTAAGACATTGCTTTATAATAAGCCCAAGAAATAGTAAAGGAAAACATTCTGATTAGTTACCATGCTTTTCTCTGCAAAAAACCTAAAATTGCACAGCAAAAGAACATATAATATACCATAAAAAATTGATAATTAACATTAAGACATTAATTTATAAACTCAGCGATGCAGAGAAATTCATTAGGAAGAAGATATCTAGTAAGTAAAAATAATTGCACGAATGAATAAATGGTTGAATTCATATTAATTTATTGCCAGAGGTCATGTGTACAAAAATCACAGGGAAACCAAATTTAAATCAAGAATTTGTGAGTCAAATGATATTGCCATGGGCTGGGAGGTAGAGGAAATGGGGAAATGATGGTAAAAGGATACAGACTTTCAGTTATAAGACAAGTAAGTTTTAGGGATCTAAGATAAAACATCGTGACCATAGTTAGTGTTAGTATATTTATTTGTAAGTAATGAGAACAGATTTTAGGTGTCCTTACCTCCCAAAACATATTGATGGTAACTGTGGATGAAGATGAATATAATTCTTGACTTTGGTAATCAATATACTATTGTCAAATCCTTATTTTGAATTCCTTGTATGTGTTTATTTTGTTAATTGAATATCTTAAAAAAAGAATGACAGAATCAAAAAGGAAATAAAGTAGCTGAATCACTGTAATGTCTAAACATGAAGGACCTTGAAAAATAAATCATTCATATTTATGTCAAAATATTCCTGATTGGTCAGATTTGACAACCTGAATAAAATGTAGCAAAATGAAAGAAATTAGATGTAGGGAATCAGAGAGGTTAAAGGATAGTGTTAAGCACTGATTTGAATTAAAAAATAAAAGGAAATTAATGAAAGGAAATAAATGATATAATTCCAATAACTAAAATATGCTGTAAGTTACCAAAATTAGGAAATAAAGGAAAGGAGGTTGTAAGGCATTTAATTATAATCTATTTGTTACCATAGGAAATTTTCTATTACAGAAATTGAAACATTTATTTAAAATAGTGTTAAGAATTGTGTCTTAATTTCATGATAATTTTTTTTTATTTACTTCTCTTTACCTCAGAGGAAGCTATTACAATACTGGAATCTAATATTAATATTTTTTGATGTGATAGAGAATGCATCTAAAATTTGAAATTTAGAGTTTCTTTTACTGTCATATCACTTTATTTTTCTTCTGTAAAATTTAGTTATATTAAATATTTAATTTATTATTATTATATTTTTGGTGATGGGTATGAAACCCAGGACCTCCAACATCCATGCAAACACTGTAGCTCTGAGATACACCCATACCACAGACCTTTTCCACATCTTTATGTCAAACAAAAATTAATTTTCAAAGTTGTCTGCACTCAGTGTTGACATCAGGTACTCTTCCGAGTTAGAACATTTGCTGCTGGTAAAATTATCATTATACTTTGCTGCAGTAACAAAATTCATGTCAATTTTGAGTGTCAACGTAATATTTCCCTATTGATTTCCTGTTCTTCAGGTCAAGGTTTTTCAGGTGATTACAATGAATATTTTGGACTACAAGTTGATGAAGATGCCCTGATTTATCTCATGTTGGCAAATCATTTGGTTCACACATTGTATCCAGATTCTATAACAATAGCAGAGGTAAACCCATAATGATCTCTTATCTTCTGACCCCTTTAATGCAGAACATTTTGTTATCTTACAGTATTTGAGTAATTAATCTCATGTTATCAATAATAGCATAAATAAAATGTTACTCTAACTATAGTGCAGCTGTCTTGTTTGGTAGAACATTATTTAGAGTTTAATGTTTTCCTATTAGGGGATAATATACACAAATTACTTGTGGCCATTTCATTGTTAAAAAGAAAATGTCAGTCATTAGAAAATAAAATATCCTAATCAGTGGACAGGTCCTTCCTTCCTGAGACCTTTGGCAGAGAAAGGATTGAATATTAATGTACGTCTGTCCAGTTATTTATTTATTTATTTTTCTAGTTTAATTATTGGAGATGGCATGAATTGCTGCCTGCAAGCTTCTCTGAAGCCTTTCTTGTTCTGATGTGATTACCTTTCTCGTTTACATTATTGCTCTTGGATTGCCAAATGTTCACTAGTTTTTCATGATTACTGAAAGTTCATGATTAACTGTCCCAAAGCTGCATTGTAATGATATAATTTGGTAGATGCATAATTGACAATTCCCGTCTTGGTGATAAATGAGATAAATTAAGAAGTTTGTTAAATGCTTATGCTAATTTAGATTTAGTACTAAAATCCCCCTGGTTTTCTGAGTCCTCTAGTAGGAATTATTATTAAAATTGAATTTAGCATGTTAAATCTATTCTGTATAAGTGTAGTGTTGGGCACATAAAAATAATAAGGCTATGCTTAAAAGCAGTCAGAATGAAAGTATATGTTTATATCATTGGTATTTAGTCCATTGGAACAAAATGTAGTAGTCAGACTCCTTTTTATGGTATTTTTATTTGTTTAGTTTTTTTATCCATTTTTTCTATAAACCTAAACTCTCTGGTAGTTGTATGATTTTATTGTTTATCTCTAGATACAGAACAGTTTTACTCCCTTCAAACCTTTTGCCTTATAAATATCCTCTGGGAAAAGAGTGGTAACCCAAAACTCCTGAAATAAGTTCTTAAATAGTATTACAAACAAACCAAAAACTATCATACAGTTTAGACACCCAGTATTAATTTATCATCTCTACCCACCTACATTTGATCTTAGCACATAAGCCTAATACTTGTACTAGTTTATGTGCTGAATGTTTTTTAGTATTGATCAGAGTGTATTTTTAACTTTTGTTTCTTCTTTGATACAATATTGTAATTTTATCTGCCACACATCAAAAAATTAATTATTTTGTTAATTATATTTGTTGCAATCTAAGGCAGAGATGTAATATATGACAAATTACTACAAACAATTAATGACAGAGCAAATCAAAAGTTGGTGCTGAAGAAAAAAAGCAATTATTTAATACATGAAAGTTAGAATTGTTACATTGATCTTTCCATTCATTTCAAGTAAAATAGTTTCATCATCTAGGGAGCTCTTGTCTGATTATCAGTGTTTCTACAATGAAACTTTGAGACTTTAGCCCACTTTATATTACTTGCTTTTAGATTTTTTTAAACAAGATGTGTCTTCAATTTATTCTACTCAAATTGAAAACTAGTTCAATTTCAATACATCACTTTTCTGTCTATTGGGAGTCTCTTCAAAATGTGGAATTGATCCTCACGAACTTTTTTTTTTTAAGAAAAGAAAGCAGTGTAACGAATAAGTAATGTAATTTTATATGAAGTCCTATAGTAGAAATATGAATTTATGTATGAAAATTATAAAAACTGAAACTCTTTTTTCTAGAATATATCAGTTTCTGCAGTTATTTTATTAATTGAAAATATTTTAATTGTATTTTTCCCCTCTGTAATAGTCATAAGTGCTTTTCAGATGTTTAAGAATTAGAAATATTTAATTAAAAAACACTCATTTTCACATGCTATATCAATAAACATCAACTTTTTTATATTTGAAATAAATTTATTTTGTTTTGGTGACTTTTATATTTTCCTTCTGTTTCCTTACTTTTTTGGGGGGGGTTAGTATTGGGGATGGGACTGAGGGTCACTCTTCTTCCCCAGCCCTTTTTGTGTTTTGTTTTGAGATAGAATCTTGCTAACTTGCTGAGACTGGCCTCTAACTTGCAGTTCTTCTGCCTCAGCATCCACTGGGATTGCGGGTGTGTGCCCTTATACTCAGTTTCTTTTAAGTTTTTAAAGTTTAGTCAACACCTCTCCACGTCAAAGAGAGCTATAAATAACTCATATGTATTAAAGGGACAACTTTCTAGGATTCAGATTTAGGAATTCAGACAAATTGATGTCTATATAATTCTTAGTAGATTACATTTCCTAAAAGGATATTTAGATATAAACATAGAACATGCCTTGATGTCTTCCTAAGAAAAATTATCTTCATCTTTCATACTGAGCTGTTACTCATCATTCCTGAGTGTACTCTTGAATTAAAACCCCTTGGGAGGCATTGTGTATATAATTTCAGTACCAGCGTAGTGCCAAATGTTATATATATCCTGAATTGAACACCTGAACACCTTTAATATCTGAAACTATGACTATATTTTGATAGATACAATTTTAAAATGGGTTCTTTGTGTTGACTATTCATTTTTTTCATTTAATAAGCTATAAAGAACTACGCAAAAATAAAATACTATTGACACATTATTTTTGTTTAATCTACTTTTACAGTTGTGTTACTAAAACCCTTCAGCAATGTATGCCCTTACTTATTGTTTTTGTTTTATGGCCTAAACTTTAGTTTCACGAAATGTTTACTAAAAGTTTGAGCAATATGAACTGATGTACTTTCTTTTAGGATGTATCAGGAATGCCAGCACTGTGTTCTCCCATTTCCCAGGGAGGTGGTGGTTTTGACTATAGGTTAGCCATGGCAATTCCAGATAAATGGATCCAGGTAAGAGTTCATATAAATATATTTTTCCTGTGGATACGAGGTTGGTTTAATTTTTTACTGAATATATTTCTTAGTCATTATCCTTACTACAGATATAATTAAAGTATTAAATTCTCCCGTTAATGTATCAATTCTTGTGCTTTTTTAATAAGGTGATTCTCAAAATTTAAAATTAAATTACTAAGTATTCACATTCTATTCAGGCAAGGGAAAATATGGGTAATATAATGTTAGCTGTATAAGTGGAACCTTGAGTTATCAATATGATTATATGAAGCTTCTGTGTTCCATGCTTAAATACTTTGAAATTTATCAGGGGATTCCTTTCTGCCTAGACATCATCCCTTATTATAGAAGTTACTCCTTAATTCCCCCCAGTATTTGCTTTATAATATGTTCTTTCCTCAACAAATTTGTACTCATACATTCATTTACTTCGCATTTAAAAGTCCTGACTGTGTGTCAGACACTGAGAATGAATTATTGTACGTTTTATTTTATGTTTTTTCTCAGTGTAATTTTATTTAATTTAATGACAGATCAAGTAGTTTGGATTACTTTTTTTTAATTTATTGTTTGCCTAATGAACCAAAGTCATTGTGTAAGTTTAGATTTTATACAGAACATTTTTGAGTAGCCATGTTTATGAGCATCAGCTGAATACGTATAGTGTCAGACATACAGATCTATATAAATAACCATAGCTTTCTCATGAGCCCTGTAGAACAGGAATGAACTGGTTCCTTGTGATCACAGTAGGGGAAGTACTTGACTTTGTGTGGTTGTTGTAGTCATTCTCTACTATCTTTCACTTCCTCCAGGTTATTTGTGCAATGTAAAAGCTGTGATCTTAAACACTACTAATATGACTTCTGCTTTTCAATTTGTAGTGATTTTTTATACACCAGGTCCAAAAACAAGCATTTTACAAAAACAGACTGAGAAATCAGAGGCAAATGACTATTCTAGCTTTAATAATACATTGACGATATATTATTTAATTTATATTTATAATTTAAATTTATAATTATATTTAATAATATATTGACAGTATATTGTAACTAATAATATATTTGTAATTTTTTGAAATGCTTTATTCAAATTTCTTACCTTGGTATAAGGTTATTAGTCTCCATATTTTGCTACTTGTAGACTTCCTTCCCTTATAAATGCCAAACCTTACTGTTTAAACTCTTTCTGAAAAGTTTTGACCATTCTTTATGCAGATTCTAGAATATCCTACTATATATACATCAACCTAAAATTATTGCTCAATTAATCATAGCTCACAGTGGGATACATTCTTCTTGGAATATTTATTGCAGTTTTTTCCCCAATTCTTTAAATTTAACTTAACAAACATTTCAGTGCCTTATATATTCAAAGTACTATTTGTGGCATTTTGGGTTTAAAAAGATCATTAACATTATATGGGCTCATTCAGGTAATCCATGATAATGTTCCCGTCTCAATGTCCTTAACTTCAACTCAACTCTAACTGTAAAGTAATATATTCACAGATTTTGAGAACTGGTCTGGAACATCTGTAGGTGGTGCTGCTAGACCTAGTGTGCCTTCTGGTGCTCAAAGACTGCAATGACTAAATAAACAAGAGTTAACTCTATAGAGTAATGAGTCAGCAAAGGAAGACACACACATAGTTCTTGAGAATTTACCTAGAACTGAGTTCATCTTAACCCAGATTCATCCCCGTTGTTGCATGTATCAATAATGCACTCTGTACCAAAATTAACAATCATTTTCTCTTTTTGTGTAACAAATTACCACACATTTAGCAGTTTAAAATGTTATTCAATTATTTTCTCACCTTTTCTTTGGAGTATATTTATAATACTCAAAGGTTACACCAACATTTGAGGTAAAGGGATTACACAAAGATGTAAATAAGAGTGGTTAGAAACTATGTGGCCATCTAAGAATTCTGCCCATCATAGAATCCATTTGGCACTGAACAGAGAAGTGTACCCATGAACAAAGAGTATGTTGAATAAAAGAGTCATTTGAATAAAATAAAATAAAAGTTATTTGAGTAAAAGTTATTTAAGACATAATCTTGTAGAATATCAGTTTTTATGATATAGGTAGAGAATAAAATTTAAGATGTCCACAGTGGCAGAAAAAGTAAAACCAAATTTGCAGTGGTGGACCAAAAAGAGAGAGCAATTCACAGGAAAGGGAGAGGGCCAACAGAGTCATGTACAGCAAGCATTTACCTAAGAAAGAGCAATTACCAATTTGAGACAACCATCCGAGATCATGGCAAAATCGATAGCATCAAAGCAGTGTTACAGGGTAGAAGAAAATGAAGTAGAAACAAAATCAATTTTGTCTATTAAGATGATAATTATTTTATGATAATTAACCTTTAAACGTTGAAATAATTGTTTCAGTTATCATTGTTTAAGAATGGAACAAAACACTCTTCCTGCTAAAACTTTTTCATTTAGATCTGAAATGTGCTAAGTGTATTTCCAGTTTGTGAAAGTTACAGAAAGACATTGTGCCACAGCACTTCACTATGGGCATGGATCACGTGGTGGCACTTACTACAGGAAAGAAGTGTTGCAAAGGTCCTAGAGTATAATTTAAGCCATCTGAACAAATGCAAACCAGACACTCCAACATACATCCTAAGCCACTCCATTAGAGATCTCATACAAAACTGATTTCAGTAAAACTCAAAATGATGATATTGTCAATGAGCTTTTAACTACAAGTAAAAAAAAAAAAAAGTGAACTAACAGGATATAGGCACTCAGATTGAGATTTAAAATAAAAGCAATACTTTACTCAGAGGTTTATTTTTCTCTTTTATATATAGCTCATTAAAGAATTTAAAGATGAAGATTGGAATATGGGCAATATAGTATATACTCTTACAAATAGACGCTACCTTGAAAAGTGCATTGCTTATGCAGAAAGCCATGATCAGGTAAATGAATTTTTGCATAAATACATTTCTCTTTCTCTGTGTCTCTCTTTTTCAGTATTTACCTACCTCTCATTCAATATTAAAAATACTTTTTTAGATTTATTTTTATTAGTGCATTATAGTTTTACATAATTTTGGGATTAGTTGTCACATATTCCTGAATGCACACAATTCAGCAATACAATTTGTTCAATATCCCCCCCACATACATCCCTCTACCTCCTTCCTCCTGTCCCCTGATCTTGCCTTTCTTCTGGGTCCTATGTTGTTCCTAAAAAACCCAAATACAGTGACATAATTCTTATACCTATGAAGAACATTTTTTATACATATGGCTATAGTATATACAGTGACATTTATAACTGTTTGGAATGTACCTCTCTGTATCTGGGTTCCAAGATTTCCCCTTCTCCTCCTTCCTATCATCCCTTGTTATTCTTCAAAATATTTGACAATGGGATTAAGCATTTACATTTTTGTACAGGTATGCCGAATAGCTTGTTCAAATATCTTATGAAATATATTGCGACTGTATCACATAAATATTAACATTTGGCATT
>PVKS010031150.1:0-23702 GCA_004027875.1 Aplodontia rufa
AAATATTCAGTATTGAATCCCTCTTGTCCTTGACCTTGTTTGTACCACTTTGCTGCAGCATGCTGCACCATGACTCTCTAGGGGCTGTGCTTCCATTTTTCCCAGTAATATTTACATCTACTTTTTTTCTTGGTGATCCATTGTTTATTCTGTAATGTGTTGAATCTCCATGGATTTGTATGGTGTCCACTGTCCCTCCTGTTGATTTCTAGTGTTATCACTGCAGTTAAAAATGTTATGGTGCAATTTTCCAAAAATGTGTTGAGCTTTGTTTTGTGGCCTAATGTAATGTTTATTCCAGAGAATGTTCTCTTTGGACAGAGGAATGTGTTTTCATGTATCTGTAGCAGATGTTCTGCAAGTCTGTTAAGTCCATGTGCTCTGTAGAGTGGTTTAACTATGATACTTCTCTTGTTGTTTTTCTGATTGTTGAGAGTTGGGTGTTGAAGTCCTCCACTGAAATTGTATAGGATCCTATCTCTGCCTTTGGATCTAATGGTGTTTGTTGTATAAAATCCAGTGTTCTGATATTAGGTAAGCATACTTTTTCAATTGTCCTGTGCTGTCCTCTTGTTGAGTTGGTCCCTTGGTCATTAGGTAGCCATGTTCTTTGACTCTCTAGCTCTTGTCTTTAACTCTGTCTTGTTTGTTGTAAGAGAAGCTGCTCATGCCCACTTTGGGCGTCCATCGCTATGGAATGTCATTTTCTGTCTCATCACTTTCAGTCTTGGTGTCTTTACTGGTGAAGGCACTTTCTTAGAAGCAGCATATATCAGTGTCTTATTTTTCTGTGCATTAATATTTTAATGCAATCAGCCAGTCTGTATCTTTTGATTAGGGAATTTGGTCCATGTAAACTCAAGGTTATTGATATGTGAGGGCTTATTCCTATTTGTTAAATTAGATTTCTTCTCTTTATTTGAATATAATTCTATTATTTCTCTCCTGTTCACCTTTATGATATGGTAGTTGATTTTATCAATAAGATTTGATTCTTTTCTGTGTCTCTTTTTTACCAGCTGGTTTTTTTACTTTCATGACAGTAGTTGTTTCTGCTGCTTATGGATAGAGGACTTCATCAAGTGTCTTTTGTCAAGATGGTTTGGTGATGAATTATCTGTTTTTACTTAGAAGGGTTTTCCTCCATCGTTTCTGCAGCCTCACTTTTCTGGGTAGGATATTCTTGCATGGCAGTTATTTTCTTTCAGAGCTTAGAATATGCCATACCATTTCCTCTGGGCATGTAAGCTTTCTTCTAGGAAATCTTCTGTTTGTATAATGGGTTTGGCATTAAATGTGACTTGATCCTTTTCTGTTGCAATTTTAAAAGAATTTTCTTGGTCTCATACTTTTAACAGGCTGATCATAAGGAGCTGGGATGAGACAATTTCTTGTTCATGTCTATCTGGGGTCCCATGATCTTTCTGTACATGGATGTCTATGCCTTTCCCAAGATGTGGTAAATTTTCTGCTGTTATTTCATCAAGTAGCTTTTCTGTCCTTTTGCTTTTCCCTCTCATTAGGGCATTCCAAACATGAGCATATTTGTTCATTTACTGGTTTCTCAAATGTCCTGAAATCTCTCCACTCTTTCTAATTATCTATCAATTGTTTCTGGTTGGAATATTTCAAAAGACCTCTCTTTAAGAATAGATAATCTTTCTCATGCTTGAGCTTTTGACTGTTTTTTAAATTTGACCTGTTGAGCTCTTCATTTCCAAGAATTCCCTTTGGCTTTTTCCCAAGATCTCCGTGTGTTGGTTGCTAGATTTTCTACCTGTTACATTTTGCCATATTAGATTTCCCAATTAAATATGTATCTGTCTCTCAAGTCATTCTTTTTTCCTGAATCATTTGAAAGTAAATGACAAAGCACATATATTTCCCAAGAACAAGATCATTTTCTAAACAATTTGGTATTATAAAAATCTATACTGATATAAACTCAGAGGCAGACAGGGACCAACTATCAACAGTTGAGGGCAAAGATTATGGCTTGTGATTAACTGATATTTTCCAGTGTGATGAGTTGTGTTTAAACGCTAATTTAACATATATGTGCAAAAGTAGAGACTTTTCAGAAAACTGAGTGATTCTAAAATATTTTTGTTGCATGATTTGTTTGTAGTGTGATACTTTTTAAGAGAGTGAGAGAGTGTGTGTGTGAAAGAGAGGGAGAGAGAGAGAAAGAATCCATTTTACTTAGATTTTCACTTGGCCTTCATTGCTCAGACACTTTGTTGTGTGTGTGGTTCTGGGGTTAGAACTCGCATCCCTGTGCATGTGAGGCAAGTGCTGAAACCTCTGAGCCATCACTCCAGCCCTAGTGTGATGCTTTTTAATGTGAAATACTTCAACTTTTTTCAGCTTATAAAGTTATAATTACTAAGTGATACTAGGGCTACCAGAGAGTGGGTATTATAATCACAATTTTATTTTACTGCAGTCTCAGAGGCTAGAAGTCTCAGAGGCTACAACTACTACCACTACTACTGCTGTTACTGATTGGGGCCTTCTTGATGTTAGAGTTCTATCCTCAGCATGTTGATGGCTGTTTTTGTTCTGAGCTTGGAGAGAGTTAATTTTCTTGTGTCTCTTCCTCTTCTTATGAGAACACTAGTGCTTGGAATTGAGACACCACATTTATTACCTCATTCAACCTTAATTACATCTCTAAAGCCCAGTCTGCAAATAGGGACACATCAGAGATTAGTGTTTTACGTGAATTTGTTGGGGACACAGTTCAACATATAACAGTTTGGAAAATTAGATCAGCCAAAGAGCAGGCTTAATATTAGAACTGTTGTTTTAAAGTCAGCTCTTATACTATAAAGCAGGAGTGACTCCTCATTCATATACATGTGTGTGTACCTTATAATCATCTAAGCCCTGTATTCTAGAGATCAAGACTCATCTGCTAGAAGCTGCCAGAGCATTTATTCTATCATGCTTATTATCTTGGTGAAGATTGGAAAAATGATAATAGACTTCTGATTAAGAAATAGGATAGAAGGAAAGTGCTTAGATTAAATTTCATTTTGAGACTTATTAGATGTGATAAGCATGGGGATTTTTTTTTTTAGTTATATTAAGAACTGAGATAAGAGAATGAGTTGTTGGTTAGAGAACATTATTGTTTTGTTCTGATTTTTGGCTGTCTGGAAATATTTTACTTGTAAAATCCATTAGAATAGAACCATAGTGGCTACTCTCACAAGGGCAGTGTTCCAGGAAAGTGGGATATTTTCCTTACATAAAATTGGGAGATATATGGTATTTTGGGGACACAGGAGGGAGGCCCTAGAGGGCAAAGGCAAGGGGCTGGGGCATAATTCTTAGGCTGAATTTTTCTGTACAGCGCCTCAGGGAAATAACTGTAATATGTGTGATATCCCTCTTCCCCATTACAGTTATCGTTTGCTTCACGATCGTAGATGTCTGCAGAAGCATTCAGGAGCTTCGCCAATTTCCCAAGAGCCCTGGCAGCTCTCTGCTACTAAATCTCTTACCCAAATTCTGCCAAATTCTGAATGGCTTTGAGTGGTATTCAGATAGCTCTGAACATCATTAGCCTTATTTCTGTGATGTTGACATCACAGGCCGCTGTGGACACTCACTGTGAGATGGACTGGAGGGGACAGCCTGTGGCATGGGTGCAGCTGGTGCTGCGTGGTCTGGGTGGCTTCTCCTCTGGTGATTGTGGTAAATGCTCACAGAGAACCACAACTTCCACGCAGCCTGTTTCACTAGGGTGGCCCTAGAAAACTGGGGGAGGACTCCATGAGCCACGGATGCTGCTCTCAACAGCCAGCCTGTCCTCTGATGTGCCAGTCGTTGTTTCTACCTGTTCTGAAGTCACCAGGATTTACCTCCGCACACAGGCTGCATTTCCAACATCTTCACCTGTTGGCTGCACTCTCTGTTTCATGACTACTTCTCGGGGAGTCACAGTGGCTGGTGTCCCCCATTTCCCACTTTCCACACTCTCACACCCACCACTCAGGATTAACGTCCTGTCCTGCACTGCCACATCTCAAGACCACCAGTGACCTCCACACTGTGGTCTCCGCTGGTCTCCATCCCTCCTGGGTCCACAGTGGCTTTACCCTCTGGGCTCTCAGGGACTCTGCACATCCCCTCCTGACTGTTTCTGGGCCACTGTCCTCCCCTCTTCCTCCAGCCTCTCCACATTGACCTGAGTCTTCTGTTTGCCCTCCAGGTGTAATGACTCGCTTTGGGACTTCACCCCGGTGTGCCAATGACTGAGCATGTCTCCACCTCGAAGCCGGAGATCTCCTCTGAATTCCAGATTCACATGGACTTTCCTCATCCAGGTATCTAATTAAAAGATAAAAATCTAACAACCAAACTCCTAGGTTTTTTCTTTTTTTTCTGGTTTATTTAAAGAAAAAACTCAGTCTTCTGGTCATTAAAACCAAAACCAAAAGCTTTGGATTCTTCTTCCCTTCCTCTTGCATCTTAAGTTAGACCCATCAACCAGTCTTCTCACCTCTGCTCTTTGCACAACCCAGAATCCAGCCTTGTGCCCCTCACTGTTCCCAGGTTGATCTCCCTGAGTTATGGAGCAGGACCTGGTCTCTGCTTCTGTCCTTGTCCCTGTTTCATCTGTTTGGGTCTCAGTGGACCCTTAACCACCATGTGCTTGGTCCGTCATTCTAAGCAGAAGTTCTGCGGTGGCTTCTCCTCCCATTGTGTCCCACAGGCTGCAGGTTGTCCTGCGCACACTCTTGTCACATCATCTGTCCCTCCTGCCATGGCGCCAGTCACTGGCCTCCTCCCTCAGGAGTTGGCAAGGCATGTGCTCTCACCAGCTTTGATTTCTCAGTCTCCACGTGAACTCCGGCTCCTCTGGCGCTCCCTGTTTTGGGTCACAACTCTCTTTGATCACAGAAGTATGAAAGGTGCAAAGGGGAGATGAGTTTTGCCTCTCTTGTTCAGAGTTTTATTTATCTTTTTCCCAGCACGGTCAGTTCCCAATAATATTTATTGAATAAGTATGCAGGAAAGAGCCAGATTCATTACTCAGCATTTATGGTGTTTTGGGTAGTGGTGTTCACTGGGCACTGCGTTTGGAGTCTGTTACTCTATGTCCTGTTTACAATGGAAAGCAAGACCGAGGGTCTCAGTGTAACTTCTTCCACCTGCACCCTGCCATCATAACCCGGTTTTCCTGGCTGAGTCCAGTGCTCTCCTTGTTACCAAGAGTGTCCACCAGTGGGATGTTCATCTGTTCAGTCCTGTGTCTCCCCTTCTGAGGCCCGAGGTGGCTCCTTCGCTGCTGTCCTGGAGGCCAGCATGTGGCAGAGGCCTGGAGGGTGTTTGTCCCATGCAGTGGCTGCTGCTATGACGGAAGCCAGCTGGGGACTGCATAGGGACACTGGGCATGTTTGCAGTAACCACTTTCTCTGCTTTCTTGTCTTGGTCCTTCCTGCAGTCTCCCCTCTCCTGTTCGGTACCCATAGAGAGAGGCTGCAGGTGCCATAGAGAAAACCCCACCGAAACCACCTAAGCGCCCTCTCTGGAGCCTTCTCTTCGAAGGTGTTTTCTAGGGCAGGTTGGGAGGAAGACAGCTCTCATGTCGAAAAGCAAGAAATGGATATAGGGCAGCTGTAGCCCGAGGAAGGCCACTCCGGAGGGAAGGCCACGTCTTCACTGACTCCCCAGTGGCTTCCTCCAGAGGATCCTGCTGCAGGTCAGCCTCTGCCTGCGCCAGGCTCATGAACTTTCCTCAGAGGCACCTTTAGTAAGAAAAACACACACAGGTAACCCACCGACTCCAGAGCGCACCTCTGGCCCCACACAGTCCAAGTCCATCAGGGCTCTCAGGACACCTCCCACGGTGTCTGCATCCAGGGTTCCGCTGGTGAGGAAAGAGGCACCTTGCATTTCACAGCCCTACCTGTGTTTAAGCCTTTGTTCTAGAAGAGAGAAGTGCAAACTAAATGTGACTTCAGAAGGGTGCAAAGGAATCAGGTGGGATTCAAGTGTCTGTGTTTCCATCTCAGGGAGCTCCACAGCCAGGTGAGAGCCACAGCACGGGGTGAACCCCACAGCCATGTGACAGCCACAGCATGAGGTGAACCCCACAGCCAGGTGACAGCCACGGGGTGAATCCCATAGCCAGGTGACAGCCACAGCACAGGGTGGGCAGGGTCTACCAGTGCATGAGGACAGGGGCTTATCTTCCCACCTATCCCATCTGACTCCCAGCCATGGGCCTGGCCAGCAGATGCCACAAGGGAGAAGTGTCCTTGTCACCATGTCCAGAGTCACTGTGGAAGACCCAGCTTCAGGTCACTCCATCCTACCTACTCCATATGACACTTCAAACCTTAAACCCTCAGGAGAGGTCTCGTCTACCCCTTGCTCTTGCTACAGGGTCCATGTGGATCTTGACCGCTAGCTTGGGTTGCTGAGATGTGTCCCCACTGTGGAAGAGGAACATCCTCAGCATTTTCAGTGTGCTGACCGGATGGGCCTCGCTGGGCACCAGACTCCTCACACAGGCGTCTCTCCTGTGCACGGTTGGAGTTTTGCCACGAGGCCCAGGGCTCCCTCTCTGGCTTCCAGCCCCATTTCCGGTCAAACCCTGTAGGCCCTGTGTCCATCCTGGGCAATGGTGAGTTCATGGTTTAACTTGACTGAGCCATGTGGGGCCCATGGGTTTGGTCCAGCCTAGGTGTTCCTGGGAGAGATTAGTGCCTGCTCCCATAGATGGAGAGATCACGTCAGCCTTCCCACTGTGGGTGGGCTGAACAGTTCTTCCCTCTGACTGCATTTAGAGCTGGGCCTTGGCTTTTCTGCCCTCTGACTTGAGCTGAGATGTCACTCTTGCTGGGCCTTTGGCCTCCGGCTTCAGAGGGCAGCTGCACAGTGGGCTGCCCTGGCCTTTTGGCCGGTAGACGATGGGTCTCGGGGCTCATCAGCCTCTGCATGGGCCAGTTCCTGGTGGCACCTCCTGCTCCTCCCTGAACTTGTGCGTTTGGTTTTGTGTGTCTGGAGACCTGAACTGCTCACACAGCTATGATCAGCAGTCTCTGCTGGAGGACACCACCAAGCCTGAGAAGTGCCTGTCTCTTGTGCCAGATTACAATCTTCACCTAAGATCACTGTCCAGCATCACCAATGTAGAAATTTCTAGAAGCACCACTGATATAGAACAACACGCATGTTGTCAGGTAGAGGGGTGTTCTCATTGGGGACGGAGCCATGCCCTGTGATGTGACGTAGTTCTGGCTGTCCATGGTGAAGTATGAGCTGGCTGAGCAGGAGGGGGACGTCACCCCAGTCCTGTCTGTGTGTGAAGGTTGAACCTCACCCTTCCCAGTCTGCTTATGTGGCCTTGGGCAAACTGACTTGTGCACATTTTGGTAAAAACTAGTAAAAACCACCCGTTTTGTAGCATTTTTATCAGATGACACAGGGTATTTGTAAGTGTGAGAACGGTGCCTGCCGCCTGCCGTGTTTCCCCACATTTGAGCTGTCGTCCTCCTGGGGTGTGCTGTGGTTATGTGCACTGCCAGGAAGGGAGACCACGGCCCGTCATCATGTGCGATGACAGTGGTCACTCCTCCGTATGCACAGAGTGATGAGCACAGTGGGGGTCTTAATGACACACGGTGGTCGGCTCTGTGTAGGTCCCTGAAATCCCGGATCAGGCAGGTGGAGTCTTGTGGTGTTCTCCTGAGTCGAGTCTTCACATGGTCTGGACCAATGGGAGGGAGAACAACAGAACCGTGTGCCCTTGGGGATGGCACCTTGAGAGCAGAGGGTTCAGAGCAAACCATGCTATTGCTGGACTTCTGGATTCTTCTCTGACCTTCTGAAGACGTCGGCAGAGCACATCACTTCTATTTTCAGACTGAAGCCTGGAGCAGCCTGTGTTAGGGACCTGTTGCTGTGGAAAGTTCATGCTCTCCCCTCCTGTGCTGCGGCCAACCCTCTAAGGTGATTGCTTTTGGGGACGTTGCCTGTGAGGTGGGGACGTACGTTAGCATGCAGCGGAAGACCAAGCACCTAATCTACCATGCTGGTGCTGTCCCTCTGCTCTCGAGATGCCGTCCCCAAGGGCACACGGTTCTGTTGTTCTCCCTCCCATTGGTCCACAGCATGTGAAGACTCAACTCAGGGGAATACCACAAGACTCCACCTGCCTGATCCGGGATTTCAGGGACCTACACAGAGCCAACCACCCACCGTGTGTCATTAAGACCCCCACTGTGCTCATCACTCTGTGCATACGGAGGAAGAGTGACCACTGTCATCACACGTGGAGGAAGAGTCAACAGCAATCCCTCCCCTCTGTGTGAGGACACAGCAAAAAGGTGGCCTGAGCCAAAGAGAGCCCTCAGCAGAGCTCAAAGTAGCTGACACTGTGGGTATGGAGTTCCTGTTTCAGGATCTATGAGGAAAAAAGGCCAGCAGTGAGCAACCCCTTCTGTGGCGCTGCATCATGCAGCCCCAGCAGACTGTGATGTGACCCTGGGGGCAGCAGCCACAGGGAGACAGGTGAGTTCACTGGGGATCTGCCTGTGGCCAGTCACGGCTGTCGGGAAGGGTCCATCCATGCGTATGTTTGCAATTGGAGCCCAAGACAGGCTCCTCCAGCAGTCCTGGCTCCTCACTGCTCTGCTGACTTTGGAACACTTGTCATTCATTGTTACGCTGTGCACAGTCCCCTGTGGGAGTCAACCCCTTCCTGCGGGAGTGTAATCAGGTGTAGCGTTAGCCACATCTTTACATGCACCTGCTCTTCAGTTGGGCGGAAACTGTCTCTTGCATGCAACTGGGTCCCTGGGCACTGGTTCTGCCTCTGGGAATTGACAACAAACTGCCTTGGTTCTTGTCCTCACCAGCTGCTGAATTTGCTTCTGCTGTTATTTAGGATAACGTGATGGAGAGGTCCACACAGAATTCAGAGTGTGTAAAGGCTATGTGTTGGAAAGCTTGTCTTCATGGATACCAAGCCTGAATCGTGGGACACTTTCAACCCAGTCATAATTAAAAGCACCTAATCTACCCACAGACCAAGCAAAGCACCAGCCAGCAGGGGTCCTTGGGGACACCTGCCTCAGAGCCTCAAGGTAGCAGCATGACAATGTATATGGAAACAGATGTGTTTGATAATCACCAGCATGCAGGAGGGTAGCAAAAGGCATCTTTCCTTTGTCGTTTCTGGGCATGACCTCTGCCGTCCAGTTTACATCACTATACCAGAGCAAAGGGTGACAAAGCATGACCTCTGGAGACTATCCTTATCACGCAGCCAGCCCTGGTCCCACCTGTGCAGGGACTCTGCTGGCTCACTCACAAGCCTGTTGGCAGACCCCCTCGGACTCCTGCTGCCTGTGCCCCGGCCAGCCTGGAGCAGAGTGAATGGTCAGGTAGCAGGAACAGGGACCCCCAACCTTGCACGTGGTACCTACACCTCTCTGCCTATCCTTGGCCTGACCTGTGAGCAGCAGTTGTACCAAGGTGTGGGTGCTGGGGTGGGGAAGCGGGAGGATGGCTGCCCAGACAACAGGTGACTTGAGCCTGCCCTGACAGGTGCACCCTTCTGGAAGTGGCATTTTGAGCATAGTGACAGACTGGGTGGAATTATCCACTGTGGTCCATCCGTGGGAGTGGCTCTGCTTGCTGCCAAGCTGAGTTTTCTGCTGGATCCGCAAACACTGATTCTCCTGCCATAAACAGCCTGGCATCCAGCGTGGGAGCTCCCTGTTGAGCTACGCAGGACTCCTACCCGATAAAGTGAAGCCACAGCCAATGGAACTCACAGGCACGCACAGTGCTGGAGGGACTGCGGGCTAAGGACTGTGGGGGTCAGGCCTGTGGACAACAGGAGGCTAATACACAGCTGAGGAGGGCAGCTAGACCTGGAGGGGCTGGACGAGAGTTGGACCCCATGTGGACTGGGTGCACACACGCATACCTCCCCAATGATTGCACAGCAGCCACGAGTACGCCCTGGGTCACTCTCTTGGCTTCTAAACTCTGATTCCTGCTGAAGACAGCCAGGCTCCCTGCAGAAATGAAGGGCAAGGAATGCAGGAGGTCCTCCCAGAAAGTCCTGTGGGCCAGCAAGTTAGTAAATTCCCAGGGAGTGACAGGGACATGTCAGAACGACCCTGCTGCCCAGTGCGAAAGGTGTCCTCCCACCAAGCCCACTACAGTCTGCACACTGAGTCAGCCTTACAACCTGAAGGTCAGCAGGTGAGCCGGGTGCCATCACTAACGCTACTGAAAGTAGAGGGTGAAAGGTTGGCGGAGAGCAAACCATGGCCATGGTGCCGACGTGTGTCCTCAAAGTGCATATTTATTGTGAATGGAAATAAAAGTTTTACAGCGATGGAGCCTGGAGGAGTCCATCTAAACCTCAGGAGGGAAGCAGACACAGGGGTGCCACGTGCCTCCCGGGAGACACCCAGCAGTGCAGACACCCTGACTGAAGCATCAGATGTGATCAAGATCACCAGTATGGCTCCAAAACCTGGGAGGCAGAGGACCAGTTCACTACGCTGGGAGGCTGCGAAGCATGGCCACTGCGTGCAGCTCCTGCTCCTCCGCTGGGCCCTGCCCCCGGCCCCGTCCAGCTACCCAGCTTAGGACAGTGGCAGAGCTTGAATGCTGGTTGCAGATTGCATAATAGTACTGCCTTGAGTGAGACCCTCAGACTAGCAATGACACAAGGGAACATCTGCTTTTGGAAAGTGTGCCCTGAAGTTGTCAGGGTAAGTGGTCTCCTGTCTGCAGCCTCCTCTCATCCCCTGTGGCTTAGCGAGGATGTGTGGACAGCTGGCAAACCAGGGCGATGGCCCCTATTGGCTTCCTACTGCTGCTGTAATCGCCTTAGCTTCTTAGCATCTGAGGTCTGGCCTCCCAGGCCTGTGCTGTGTCTGGGGTCTCCCCTGGTGTGGACATCAAGGTGCCTGCTCACATATCAGTCTCTGCTTGTAAGGCTCATGTGATCACACAGGTCCCAGTATAATCTGTATTGTGTCCTCTCCTAGCTCATTAGCCACATCTGCACAACCTCTGGTTCTACGTCATGAGTGTAGCATAACCTTGGGTGTGGTGCCAGGAATCAAGGGTCCTGGGGGTCAAATTTCCAAAACCTCAGATCCTGGGACGCTGACCCAGGAGGGCTGATGGTGTCTGGTGTCAGTGCTCAAAGTCAGCAGGAGGCCTTTCCTCCTGGTGCTGAGCATTAGGAGGCATGTCCTCCTTGCTCCTCCTCCTCTATCATTTTGGGATCTATAAAAATCCCTGAGAGTAGATTGAGATTGTGCATGATTCATGGGTGGCCTGAGTACCCCGGCAGAGCACCTATGAATGAGTGCCGGTGCGGCCTGGCAAGGGTTGCTTTTGATGCTCTGGCTCCTTCCAGAAGACACCTTATTAGGGCAAGTGCCAGTCTCTGGGGACAGATGGATAGGCCTCCCCTGTAGCCTTGCTGAGCCATGGCATGAAAGCTCTCTAGACAGGTCAGCAGGGAAGCACAGGCCTGTTCTTACCTCCAGCTCTGAGCACACAGTCAGTCCACAGCAGGAGCCGGCATGTTTCACATGACCGCCTCGCACACGGACATGCAGAGTCCCGGGCTGCAAGGCCACAGTGGTCCGTGTCAGCACCCTCTTGACTGCCTTGAAGGTAGAAGGGGGAATGTGGAGGGGTCTCATCTGCAGCTCTGCTTCAGGATCCCTGGGGCAGATGTGCTGAGGAATTCAGGCACTGCTCAGATTTAGGGCGTTGGTGTAGTGTGTACGGCACCCATCACTTCACAAACCCATGTTCTCCAAGACCTCAGACAGTGTTTTTGCAGTGAAATACTCAGGTGTTAATGCAAAATGGCCTCAGGCAAGCTGAGGAGCCTTGCGCTACCTTGGTCAGCATTGCCCTTTCCAGAGCTCTCTAGATTGGGGTTATTGGAAGCATTGCAGCCCTCCTTCCCCGTCAGACCTCCAGGACGCTCTCACATCTCCCCCCACTTCCAGCACAGCACACTCTTCCATCTGCCTGTGAAAGCAGGTGTGAGGCCTGCCTCCTGCTATGTGCAGGCAGCTGCACCCAGGACAGGCCCCTCACACTCCTTCCCCAGGGCTGGCCGTGGCCAGATTTCAGCACAGCCCACAAGTGACTCACCCTCTCTGATCAGACTGCTCTCCAACAGCAACTGCATTTGCCTGCCTCTGTCAGCTCTCCCACAGGAATTTAGGATTTGTCATGTGAATTATTTTTATATTCTCTCTAGCCGAGCTTCTTTGGACATGAGAAGTCCTATATATAATGCCTTACGGTATTCAGCACTGTTATTAGGACCAGTGATGAGCGTATTGAATCACGATCAGCATTGGCATCTCCAGCTCAGTCAAGAGCTTGCTTTAGGTTATCTGCATGGGCAGAATCTCATCTGGCTGCCATCCAAGTAACTATCGATGAAGTCGATCAGTTTTTCTGTGTGTGAGGAGATGGGTCCGTGGCATTAGGGGACTTCAGGGCGGATGTGTGTTTCTACAATTTGCATGACGCTGTGTGCTGCTGGAGTCCCTCTGCTGTGTTTCTGTCAGGACCGCGGTGCAGATGTCTGGCTGTGCCGGGCATGCTCATCCCCTGGGTGCTCTCTGCTGCTCACAGCATGTCGTTGACTGCAGGCCACACTCAACTGAGCACTTGTCTTTTGATGCAGAAACTGGTTGTGCCTATTGCAAAGCAAATAGACACACAGGCTAACTCAGTGACTTCTCTGTCATCAAAGACCCAGTAAGTGATGGAGGTGAATTTTCTGGCACCTGAACAGAGCCAGTGTGGCTCGTCCAACGGACCAGGCTGGCAATGCAGATGCTCCCCACAGCAGGTCCACATCCATCTATACCTGGTGGTGCCCGCCAGCGTGGACCACACAGATGCTTCCTACAGCAGGTTCTAATCTACACCTGGTGGTGCCCGTCAGTGTGGGCAGCATGGCCCTGTGGTGGGCTTCAGGGTGTGTTGTGGCTTCAGATTGATAGTGCAGGATAAGCTGTGTGTCCATGTGTAACTTCATTGTGATGCTCATGGCCAGAGGACATCCAAATGCTGGGAGATGGAATGCTGACAGTTGTCCTATAGGTGTCCCCACCTGGCATTGCCTGGCAAGCAGTCAGCGTCCAATGGACGTCTGTCAGATGGGATGGCTGAGGAGGCGTGGGAAGGTAAGCTGTGGTTAGGATGCACCCCTGTGCTTCACCCGCCTGCTCCTTTTCTGGCTGGTTCCAGGTGGCCCCTTAGTTGACACTTGCTTCTTATCCCGTAATGATCATGCAGCATCACGTTATCAATCAGCCTGCGGGAAGCCACTCTGTTGATAAGCTCTTATCTTATTTGTCAACAATGGAGAGGATCTAAAATGGGAAATTCACCTGAATTTACATGCAAATTAAAAACAAAGCCAAGAAGATGTTGGGCAGGGCCCTAATTCATGTGGACACAGAAACTGGAACGTGGTTCTGCATTTTCATCAATCCACAGGAGTTGTCATTGTTCTCCATAAAACCACACCTTCTGTAAAGTAGGAGAGTTTGCTTTCTGCCCGCCCCAGAACTGTCTGCTGTAATTAACATGTGAGCCTCTGTTTGCCTCGTTATGGATGCATCTTCAACACAGGTCCGAGACCTGGAGGGGCTGGGGAGCTGATGGACTGGGCTGTGGGTACCGGAGCCCGGCTCGCAGTGTTCAGCTCATAAGCACCCTGCTTTGGAATCTCCACGTTTCCTCGGGCAGGAGCTGGATGCACGTTGCTCATTTATCAAAATACGGCCCCGTGGAGGTAACACTGAATGGTTTTATGATAAAATGAGATAAACTTGTAGTACATGGAAGCTTAATTTATTTTGCCAAAGTGATTGCTTTCTAAACATCGGGTTTAAGAGAGATTAATAAGACAAGAGCTTCGCATGGAAGGCAGTTACTTTTAAAGCCATTTTTAAAATCTCCTCAGGACAATCGAGTTTTACGCTTTGCCAAGATGTCAGAACTTGTTTAGTTAGTGTGGAGAGTGACGGGGAGGAGTGTAGACATCTCTCCTGGCTTTGTGGACATAAGGCCTCTCTTCACAGGTCATGGCTGGTGGCCGTTGGTGAACGGCAGTGAGGGTGATCTACAGACCTCCCTGGCCAGTGTGAGTACACGTGCTGTGCACTGTGGGCATTCATGGGGTTTGAGTGGAGTGCCTTCAGGCCTGCCCTGGATGCTGGGTGGAAGACAAGGACATTGGTTCCTGCCCTCCCACAGCCCATGGCTCACAGGTTGGGAGAAACATGTCACTGAGCAAGGACTCCAGACATGGGCTGTGAGGAGCAGTGGGTCTGCAAGCACAAGCTGAAAGAAGGGGCCTGGGTTGAGGCAGCCCAGCACCCATGAGGATGAGCAGGGTGAATCTGGGACTCCAGAAGTCTTGCAGGACACAGGACTTGAGAGGTCAGCAGAGCCCTCCCTGGTGGAGTCTGAGTCCTTCCTGGGACTCTGCATTTCAGGAGAGTGGACAAGAGAGGTGCCAATAACAAGGGGAGTGAGCTGGACAGAGCTCTTGTGGGCACCCTGGTGTCTGAGAAGCAAGTGTGGTCGCTACATGTGACACACAGGTTACCCGGTGCATAGATTTTGTGGGAGCCCAGGATTCCTGTGTGTGAGAAAGCAGAGGGTACACACATTTCAGACCTGTGGAGTTGCTTAGCTGGGGCAGAGAGGAGTCAGGTGGAGCTTGGCGTGGAACATGGGCAGGGGCCTTTTCAAGAGAGCGTGGGGCAGACTGAGGGACACTGGAGCTGCTCAATTGGAGCTGAGCACCCCTGCAAACTCCCTCAGCATTTCTCAACGAGGGTGACTGGTCCCCTGGTGACATCTGACTTTGTACTCACTTGGGAGAGGACCTGCTGGCATCTGTCATGTAGAGATCACAGGTGCTTCTGAGCATGGGCAAGGATGAAGTAATTGGCCCCAAATATCAATGCCAGAGATGTCAGCTTAAAGCCCCTGGCATGTGTTGGGGTCTTGTGAGAGCTGCAGCTGGGGGCACCCCTGCATTATAGGAGACCAGTTTACACCCAGTCACATGCTAGCTCCTTCCACACCTGGTATTGGCATGTGCAAACCAGTCAGATGCCTCTAAAGAGCTGTTGGTGCTCCAGCACCACTCGTATTGCTGCTGGGCAGGTCAAATCCATGCAGTTTCTCATCTCAAAGTAGCAAGAAATATAAAAGTTGACAAAATGACTTTCTTTTAAAAGAGTATGGCAATTGTGTTGAAATAACAGCGCTAAGACCAAGGTGCTAAAATCTGCATGTTCTAGGAGGTGTGTATTCTAGAAAAGTGTTGTCAATTTTTTTTGTTCATAATTGATCTATAAGAATGTGCTCCCCCACCTTTGGTTTTAAGAACACTATAACTCTGTGCGAATACAAAAGGACTAGGGCAGCAAACCAGGGCCCGTTACGGGAAGAGAGCTCTTGGCTGGCATGACTTGAAGGTGGGCTTTGTTTTATTCAGCTGAGCGATGTTTGTTTTATACCACAGAGGGTAAGGACGCAGCCCATGAGCAACACACCAAATTGTTCCTATTAAGGCATCCTTGAAGCCAGCCCTCCACAGACCTGGGCCTCCAGGGTTTCCAGTGCACCTTCCTTTCTGCAGGAAGGTGGAAGCTGGTGGCAGGTTGCAGCTCAAAGACAGGCACAGAAAAAGTGCCCCTGTGCCAGGAGGGCATGGGCCTTTCTAATTTATGTTCAAAAGAGGTGACAAGACACTCTTATTTAAAGTAGCATGCTCTTTTCTAACAGGAAGAGAGTGCATGCCTCCTACAAACCCCCTTTCCCCTGGAGAGGCTCAGGGATGTGGACAGATGTTGCTGGCATCTGTTTTAATAGGATCCCACTCTGGTCCTCTGTCCTGCTAGGGATACATGGAAGCTTCTGGTCGGCCAGTGCTCCAGGCTCTGAGGTTCTTGGTCGACCCCTTGGACTCCGTGGACCCTGAAGCTGTGTTTGCTATATGGCCCCTCTTTCTGTGCCTCTGCTTTCTGAAGAGCATTTGCTCTTGGACCTTTCATGCAGCAGCGCTGCCCTAGCTGAAGTATCTACTCAGTGTGCACCTCTAGAAGACACAAAGCTGATGAAGATCCAGAGCAGGTTGCCGCTTTGAGGTGTCTGCTGCACATCCATCTGGAGAAAAAAAAAATCACTCCATGTTTCCAAACAAATGAGGAAAGCTGAGTTCACCAGTTGCATCTTAGGTCTCCTTTTTTAAAATTTAAATCTCTTGAAAGTGTAGCCTAGCAACTTACGTTTGCTCTAGTTGAGAAGGGACACCTTTTCCCGAGATGTGCTAGTGATTCACCTGCAAGCTGCTCTTGTGGGTTCTGTCCTGTGCCTCAGGGCGCCATGAGTGTGGCCCTTTACTGCAGTGCTGTTGGAATGCTGGGATTCGTGGGCTGCCCCCTCCACCTCCCTGCAGTCACAGCTCTGGGGCCCGGGAGGGTTTCCACGTGGCCCGACCCCTAGACCACCTCCTTCAGATGCTGTGCTACTGCTTTCAGCTGGGCCTTTGCCCGAACTGGAGGACCTCTGGACCTCAGGACTTTCATCTCTAGGAAAGGCAGGAGGATAGCACCTTCTGACCCCAGGCTGTAGTGAAATTTAAATTGGGAAACACAGGAAGGCAGTTAACAGGGTACCTGGTCTTCAGTAACATGAGCAGCTCCAGACTCCGTGAGGTTTGGTTGGCCGTGAGTTTCGTGTTTCACGGACAGGGAGGGTTTTGGTCAAATCCGTTGGGAGAGGCTTCACAGTTTTTAAATAGCATGTTCTGCTGTCTGCAGAGACCACTGCACTTCTTCCTTTCTGATTCGGCTACTCTTTCTTTCCTTCTCTTCCTAATTGATCTGTGAAGGCTTCCATTACTATATTGAGTGGGCATCCGTCTCTCCTTCCTTTGAAGAGCACCAGCTAAGCTGTTGAGCACTGCTGTCTGTGGACTGGCCTGTGGCTTCCCATGTTGGACAGGCTGCTTCTGCATCTCCCATGCTGACAGTGATGGGCAGGGCAGGAGGGTGGGTTTTGTCAAGGGCTTTCTATGCTTCTCCTGAGATGGTCATGACTTTAGCCTTCATTCTGTACTGTGATGTCCTGGTGATTGATTTGTGAATGCCAAACTTGCCTCGTCTCTCAGAGATCAGTCCCGCCTAGTCATGGTAGGATCTTTTTACACCCTGTTAAATTTGCTTGGCAGTTTTTACATTTATGCTCATCACGGATATTAACCAATATTTTTCTTTCTGTGTAGCATTCCTATCTGATGTTGATATGAGGCGTACGCTGGCTCCACAACGCGAGTTTGGAAATGTTCTCCCCTCTCCACTATCTTAGAAGAATTTGAGAGGAATTAGCGTTGACTCTTCTTGAAATGCTTGGTATTAACAAGTGAATTCAGTAAAGTTGCAGGATATAGTATTCAGATTGAAAATGAATTTTTTAGGAAGTCAGTTTGCATTTTCATATTCTAATAATTTTCTGAAAAAAATTTAAAAGATCCCATTGATAATAGCATTAAAAAGAATATGAGGAGCTCTAACCATAGCAAAAACCAAAAGCCAATGTAAAACTAAGCCAAGGGCCCGAGTAGACATTTGCCCAAGGAAGACATGCAGATGTGCAGCAGGAGCCAGGAATGGGTGCAACTTGGCCATGCACCGCAGAGATGGACATGAAACCCCAGGGTGAGGGTGCCCACTTCCTAGGGGGCTGTCAAAAGACAAGAGGACCCATGCTGGTAAGTCAGCCATCACCATAGAAGATCCCTGAGAGATGAAAACCAGAACAGCCGCCTCCAGTAAACCCAGTTCTGGGTGTAGATCAAAAGGCCACGCGCTTGGTGTCTTCTGTGAGCATGCGTGGTGCAGGGGATGAGCCAGAGCCCCACATGCTAACCAGGTACCCTTCCCCTGAGTGGCAACCCCAGGCTGGGGAGCATCCTCGTGCAGAGCCACCCACAGGCCACCTTCATTGCATTGACGCCACCTTGGTTTGTGTGGATGGATGAAGAGGTAAGGAAGAGGTGTGTCTGCATGCTGGAATTCCACTCAGTTGGAAAGATAGATACCTGCCTAGGTGGTCCTGAAGCATTCTGTGCTAAGTGGGATAAGGCATCCTGTATATTCTCATGGATCCATGGGGTCTAAAAAGAACAACTCCCACAAGCCAATAGTACACCATGGAGGTCATGGGCTGGTGGTCGGGTAGGAGGGTGTAAAGGGTGCCAACTTCAAGGTGTGTGGTCAGTTCTCGGGGTCTGGCTTGCAGCGTGCTGATGGTGGACGTGTGACTTTGATGCTGTGATCAGTACATGTTGTGTGTGTGAAGTCGTGGTCTACACAGTCTTTATTTGTCAATACTTTAAAATTAAAGAAAGGAAATCTGCGGGCTGTACCTCTCTGTAGCGCAGAAGCAGTGGAATATAATTCTGTTATCCTGAGGGAGTTAGCGCACCCACCAGGAGATGTTGTCTTTGTAAGTGCTGCTATTTCAACCAGAAAAATGGTCTTTCTTCTTTGTGCCTGAGTCCAACTCTGTTGTGTGCATAGACCACATTTTCTGAAGCCATCTGCTGAAGGACTCCTGGGCTGGTTCTGTAACTTGTCTATTGTGAATTGTGCTGCTACAGACGTTGATGCAGCTGTATCCTACTGTGTGCTGATTTCAGTTCTTTTGGCTAAGGACTGGGACAGCTGGGTCCTATGGTGGTTCCGTCCCTTGTATTTGAGGAATCTGCACACTGCTTTCCAGAGTGGCTGAGCTAATTTGCAGTCCTACCAGGAGCGCATCAATGTGCCTTCTGGCATTGCTGGTAAATGGATGGACCGGAGAACATCACGCTGAGTGAGGAGCCAGATTCAGTATGCAGGGTGGAGTGTTCTGTCCTGCATGGAAGCTGGAGCACAATAAGGGAAAGCAGGTGGGTGGGAGAGCTGGGTCTCATAAGGAGGCAGGTCAGTGGAGTAGGACACTGAGAGGTGGGAGGGAGAGGAAGTGAGGAGTGAATTCGTCAAAATGAGGCTGTGTATGAATACTCCAGGGTGAGCTCCTCCTTCCTGTGCATCTATGAAGGAAGAGCAGGGGAGGGGAGGGAGGGCAAGAGGAGGTGCTGGGGACTGAGTGGGCACAGATCAAAGGCCACACTTGTGTGATGTCACATGAAGCCAACCACTATGTGTACCTGTGAAGCACCAATGAGAACATGAAACGCCCCTGCCTCAGCCCTGGCACCCACCTGTGCTAGCCCCTCGGCTGCCTTCACCTTTGAGATGCAATCCCTTCTGCCCTCTGGGGCTATGGGGATGCCTGCCTTTCCTCCCCTTGTCCTGTGTCCCAGCCCAGAGCTGTGGGCCTGGTGTGCAGGAAGGGAGGCAGGAGAGGAGGGTGAGCTCAGGGGGCGGAGGAGTCCAGAGCATCCAGGCAGGGGTGGCTGGGAAGCCGGGCCTTCACCTGCAGCTGGCACCAAGGGGCCCCTGACCACTCCTCCTCCTGCGGGGCATAGCTTCCGCTTCCAGCCTTTGCTGATAACAGAGCAGCCGACCACGCTGCAGAGCCAGCATCCACCCAGGAACTGTACAGAGGTGCACATCAGCCAGTGGGGACTGGCTCAAGGCTGGCATGGTCTCACACACACAGACCATTTCATGTCCTGGGGCCAGGAAAAAACTGAGGCTAAGTCAGGTCCCTAGTCCCAGGTCATTCCCACTTCTAGAAGAACTCAGCCAGATTTGAGTTCAGCAGCCCCACTCTCGGACCACGTGGCCCTTGGTCACCACCCACAAAGGGTGTGTTCCCTTGTGTAGCCCATGGGGGTGAGATGCTCTTACCAGCATCTGTCTGCATTCAGGCTTTTGCCCCCGTGTGGAGGAGAGAGCATCAATGACCTCTGCCCTTTGTTTCCCAGCATCCATTGTGAACGTGGAGGTGGTGATGTCCCCTGCCTGGGGGGGAAAGGACTCAGGTTGGTCCTAAAGCAGTGGCACTAGAGTCAAAGCCACAAAAGCAAGTACATTCACGACCCAGGGGACCTGGGCACCTGCCACCAGACCAGCTTGGTGGCTCTGGCACTGATGCCTGTGACTTCCACTCTTAGGAACTCTGTTGGGGTATTGGGCCCCTTTGCGTCCCCCCACCCCCCCACCCCGCAGGGGAGGAGGAGAGAGGCACGCCCCAACCAAGGTGGCCGGGAGAGATAAGGGTCAACTGACCGCCTGTTCCCAGCCCTCCCTGAGGAGGACAATCGGACGTGTCAGGGAGACCAGTGGCAGCCAGAGCTCGTTTATTGAGGAAGTACACATGGTAATATAGAGTAGTAGGGCCAATAGGGAGAGGAGATGTCAGAGACATGCGGGGGGAGAGTTCATGTGGGCAATTCAGTCATACAAGGAGAGGCCCATAAGTGGTTTATGGGTCGGTCATGAGGGCTGTGGGTGGCTACTCTGATCACGTGCACGCAAGGGGCCAGCCGCAAATCGCCACCTCAGACTGATGAGGTGTTGCCCCACAGAACTCTGCTTCCCAGAGGCTCCCTGGAGTCAGGGTCTCCAAGGATGAGCTTTGGTGGGTGAGCACCAGTCTTAAATTCAGATCTGCTCCTCTATGAGCCACTTACGATGAAAGCTTGAGAGCTAGCAGGCCAGTGTGTCAGAACAGCATGGCACAAAACCACACACAGGTGACATGGTCAAGTGGGGATGACCACACCTCCAGGAGGTGCAGTGGCTTTCACTAGAAGTGATGGTTCCCCCAGTGGTCCTCATTCCTGTCTCCAAAGATGCCTCTGTTTACCCAGCCCTTCAGCTCCTCCTGACCTCTTCCTGTGTCCAGGTACCACATCCCTCTGTGACTCTGCCCATCTGTCATGGCACCTGTACTCCATCAGCCCACCCAGTGCAGACCCCACTCTGTGCTACGGAACTCTCCATGGGTGCTGGTCTTCTAAGTCCCCCACCCTGGAACCTTTCAGGGGCTGCGTTCACCTGGCCTTCTGCGAGTCCCTCTGGTCAAGGCACCCTGGCGGTGGCACCTTCTCCATTGGGTTTGCTTTGCTCCTTTCACTTCCAGGTAATCACTGCTTCAGGAAGTTGTCCCCTGCTGGGGTACAGGTCCCTGCAGCTCTGCATTGACCTTTCACACCTTACATGGGGACCCACCCTTGCTTGTTGCTGGTCCAGGTAATTCCAGAGGCAGCAGAATGCCTGTGAGAGTATTCATTGATTGAAAATTAAGGACAGGTCACACTGAAATTAAGGCAGCTGGATGAGCAAGGAGAGCGAGACTCTGGTTGTGGGAGGTGTGGCCCCGAGGCAATGAGATACAGAACGGCCAGCATCCGCTCTCACCTCTGCTTTCTCCTCTTCCCACCTCAAATACTTTGAATGACTGAACACATTCATCCTCGGTCACTAAGGTCAAATGCAAGCCAGTGCTCCTAAGTGTGAGATGCAAAAACAAGATTGTGTACATATATATTTAAATGTAATGCTTTAGCAAAAGATTAAATCTATACAATAAAGTGTTCTATAATAAATGTTAAATGCAAGCTTTAGCTGATATCATACTCAGAATAATCAATAGAATTGGTTACCTTATTGTCTACTTAAAATCAGATCAAGAACGTTTCTTTTATGGTTTTTTTGGTTTTGGCACAAGGAATCGAACACAGGGGCACTTAACCACAAAGCTACCTCCCCAGAATTTAAAAAAAATTTTAAAATTTTGAGACAGACCCTCACTAAGTTGCTGAGGCTGGGGTTAAGTCTGTGATCCTCCTGCCTCAGCCTCCTGCGTTGCTGGGATCATAGGCATGAACTCAATACCTGTTATTGATATTAATTGCAGTTACTGACTGTCTCTCGGTGATGCTGTGGTCTGCACCCTTGATTGAAAATGTCAACAAAATAATTGCATGTAAACAGATCTGTCTCAGTGAGCTCACTTTTGCTGTGCCCTTTCCATAGCATTTACCTTGTATGGATACTAAAGGGGTCTAAGGAAGAGCTCTACTCTGGGAGGATGTGTGTAGGACACCAGCAGTTGGTGCATTCTTGCACGAGGGACTGCAGCATTGCAGGGAGCCATGGTGTCCTGGACGCTGTCCTTCATGGGCCCCAAGGGCAGCTGTGTGCTCCTGTGCCAGGACAGTGAGGTTGTTGGTTGGGGAAGCATAGAAGTGAATCTCTGGTCTCTTCTTATAAGCCACTCTCGAGAAACTTCCTGACTGAGTTAACCAGGGAGCTTGCTCAGCAAACTGTGCCAAGATTTCTCTGCAAGCCTGCCTCTAGCCTCTTCCAACAAGTCCTTCCCAAATAAAATTGCTGAACTCTCCAGCAAGCTAAGATCTGATATCTAGCAGTGTTGAATTTTGCTTCATTGTGTTTCTTGTAGGGTCAGAATAACATTTTGGAAGATGGTATTTGTATTGATTTGTAGATCTAAATGTAAAAATCAGAACAGGAGCAGAGGTCAGCTGAAGACCTGAAAAGCATGTGCCTTGTGGCTCTCTCTTACATGCAATTGGGGCATCAGCACGGATAAAATCTCCAGGGACATTTTCCTCCATGTGCTTTGAGGGCAGGTTTGCTCTAGTTAAGTCCTCAGAGGAAGTGACATTTCATTTAGCTCTTGGAAAAGCTGTAGACTTGTAATATGGTCCCCCAAGCCATCATAATGCTTGGACTACTCTTCTTCTCAGTGATATGCCACTTGAGAATAATCTGAACGTTCTAAAACTTGTTTCCTTTATTCATGGAGTCAGCATGACTTGAACTGCACACCACATTTTGTCTGCACAGGAAATCATCCATTGAGCTGGGCTGGCCTCCCAGTGGCTTGGTTTTGTGTAGTCATCCCTGACCTATAGCACATGAGAGATGACAGTCCCTTAAAGACAGAACAGTGGCCTCCCTGGAGGGGACACCAGCCATAAGAGTACAGTCTTCTTCTCCTTAAGCAGTTCACACACAGGAGTGTTAAAACACAGACTGAAGACATTGGACTGTCTGCAGCAAGCCACATCTGTCAGATTTATTTCCCAGGCAATTGTGCAAACAGTTAGCAGTCGGCTTGGACTCTCAAGAGCCTCAGATGCAGAAGTAGGTGAGGCACATGTCCCTGAGCGCTCATTGTTCGCTGGTTTATTCTCTGGAGCTTTCTCTGTCTCCAGAGAGGGTGCAGATACTGCATTCCCTGGGAAAATGCCACCCCACTGTCTCACCCCAGTTCTCCTTTCCCTTGTTTAACTCTGAGCTCTCTGCATTATCTGAGCAGAATGCTTCTCCGGTTTCAAGTTGTCCATGCTAAGGCACTAACTGCCTTAGCAATAAAGCCGAGTGTTGACGAGAGAACTAGCGTTGAATCTTGAGACGTTTTCTATATTTTTGTTTTTAACACCACTGCTAAGGGTGAAGAGCTAATTCTGTAGAGGAATAGTTCTCAGCCAGAGATTGCGCTGAGATTAAGGATTGGTCACAAGGCCAATTGTGGAGCTAAACACCCTGCAAGCACTTGGTGGCCCCCATGGTCAGTTGCAAAGCATCCTCCAGATCAGATCAGGCCAGATCAGGCCGGGAGCTAAGCAAAGCATCCTCCAGATCACATCAGGCCATTTGCTAGGGGAA
>PVKS010031151.1:0-23703 GCA_004027875.1 Aplodontia rufa
TATATGTGTTATATTTTCTTTATCCCTTCATCCATTGATAGTTGCTTTCCATTTCTTGGATATTGTAAATAATAATGCAATAAAGACTAGAGTGCTGATGTATCTATCTTCAGCATACTTATTTCACTTCCTTTGGGTATATATTCCTTTTGGGTATATATACCCCTTAGTGGAATCATTGATTGGATCATATGGTAATTTTGTAATAGTATTTTTAATTTTTTGAGGTATTTTCATGCTTTTTTCCACAATAGCTGTTCTAATTTACATTCCTACTAACAGTGCGCAAATGTTCCCTTTTATCCACATCCTTACCAGCATTTATTATCTTTTGACTTTTTAATAATAGTCCTCTTACTAGAGTGATGAGACACCTCATTGTGGTTTTCTTTTGCATTTCCCAGATGACTAGTGAAATTGAACATATTTTCATATACCTGTTGGCCACTTGTATGTTTTCCTCTGAGCAAGCCCTTTTAAAGCTATTGTCTACTTTTGTTTGTTTATTTATGCTATTGAATTAAGTTCCTCATGTATTCTGAATACTAATCCCTTGTCAGATATATAGATTGCAAATATTTTTCTGTTATATAGGTTGTCTCTTCATTCTGATTGATTACTTCTTTTGCTGCACACAAACTTTTTAGTTTGAGTAATTCAATTTTTCAGTTTTTACTTTTGTTTCCTGAGGTCCTGGGACCCTATCCAAAAATCCCTTACCCATTACAGTGACATGATTTTTATAACTGGAGAGTGATAGTGGGACCATTGTTTTCCTCTACTGCCTTTATTATGAATATCCAGTTTTCCTAGAATCAATTATTGAAAAGAATGAAATGTGCTCTAACACCTATGTCAAAAGTCACACTGGTTTACTTTGAGACTTTCTGTTCTGTTCCCTTGGTTTATGTGTCCCTCTTTATGTTAATGTCATTCTGTTTTGATTGTCACAAGTTTATATTGCTTTTTGAAGTCAGGTAGTCAGGTAATATAATATCTCCTGCTTTTTTTTTTTTTTTTTTTTTTTGCACAAGATGGTTTTGGTCTTTGGAGGTTTTCTGTAGATCCGCACAAATTTTAGGATCATTTTTTTCTACTTCTGTGAAGGGTGTCATTGATATTTTGATAGTGATTTCATTGAGTCTGCAGATCTTGGATAGCATGGAAAATTTTAACAATATTGATATTTTTCAATCCATGAAAATGGTATATCTTTCATTTTTTTGGTTATGTGTCTTCTTCCATTTCCCTCATCAGTGTTTAATATTTTCCACTGAGATATTTCAACTCCTTGGTTAAATTTATATGTAGAAATTCTTCTATTCTTTGTAGCTATTAGAAATTAGGTTATTTTTCTTGATTCTTATTTCAGTTAATCACAATTGACGTGACAATATGACTGATTTCTATATATTGGTTTGTATGCTGCAACTTTGCTAAATTAATTTTTTAGTTATAATAGTATTTTGATGAAGTCATTTGGTTTCATATATGTGACATGCATTTACTTCAATAAATAGTATTTTTCCAATTTATTTGCTTTGAGTGAATTTCATGCATCAGAAATCGTGTCCAAAATTCTCCTCTTGAATTATTCAGGCTTTGCCATTTTTTCTCTTTGTGGTCTCAATGTCTTTGTAGGCCTATTTCTGGCCGCATTCTCACACAGGAGATCATAAAAATAATTCCAGAATATTTGGGGAACATTACTAAAACTCAAACAATCTTTGAGATATATTGAACAGATCCTCTACTTTCATTTGCTTTACTCTTCTCATTAAAAGAAGCAAACAGCAACAAACTATAAAGATATTTCTTCTCTAATTTTTGCCCAGAAGTCTGTATGAAATTCTGGACAACATTTTTCTGGAAAGTAATAATTAGTTCATCCCTCTTTGTTTCCAAGAATCATTGTTATTTATTCTTTCTTGGACATATTGAAAAGATTATTTTCCTAATATAGCTTTGAAGACTAAATAAAATGACATTTACAATTCTTGGCATAGTATCTAAACCTTCAGAATATGTTTTTAATTATTTCTGTTATCACAATTTTCACCCAAACTTGGAGTGTTACATGCATGTGTTGTCTGCAGTCCAACATACAACTAATGTTTATTTATGTGAACATAAAATAAGACATGACCTCCAAGAACTCTGTTTAGTAACCCTGTTGTGAATAATTTACAGTAATTTGGGAAGATTCAATTTTTATGTTTCAACATTGCTTTCTTTCACCTGATCAGTTCATAGATGTATGTGGATTAAATGAATTCTTATTTATCCAGTAAACAACATTTGGAGTAGCAGATGGCTTTGAGCTGTATGTGTATTCTCTCTTTGGGCCTTGGTGATATACTGAGCAATCATGTGCTGCGTAATGGTTGCTTCAGGAAACACAGCAATTTATTCCAAAAGTACAGGGCAGACACATAGTACATGGGCACAATGGCATAAGCAGACATATGCAGACAGCAGTGACATCAATACAACCAGCATAAGTACTAGCAGCAGATTTTAAATATCAATATGCCTTTGGGCTCCAACATGCACTACCATCTTGCCATTCTTGATTTGTTTTAAGAAGACATTAACTAACTCTTATTTTTTTTAAAGAGAGAAATACAGAGAGAAAGAGACAGAGAGAATCAATTTTTATTGAGTTTTTCACATGGCTTCCATTGCTCTGACACTTCGTTGTGTACGTGGGTGCTGGGGTTTGAACCCATGTACTTGCGCATGCTGGGCAAGCACCATAACCACCAAGCCACCGCTCCAGCCCCTAACTCTTATTTTTAACTTCTTGTTTTAGGTATGGTTGTCTGAATCAAGGGACTGATAATGCATTATGATTAGCCTAGTTCTTCAAGTTGTATTCAATATGGTGTCTAATAAATCAGACATTTTCAGTCAGCAATATATCTTCTAATTTGCATATCATTATATACAAAATGTGTATCTCTTTCCTAGATATGAATTTGGATTTTGGATACCAATAACAAAATCTATTTAAAATTTATATCATGGAATATACTATTACTGATTTACATCAAAAAAATAAAAGCCAAAGATAGTGCCTGACAAACATAATTCTTGCAGTTTTCAGGTTTATTGATGCTTGTCTGTTTTTGTAGATGTCTTGTCATTGTCAGAATCCAGCAAATCCTACAGTTGTGATATAAGGAGAACTGGAGGTCTCCCTTTTCTTCCCCCCCACAAAAAAGGCCCATTCCAACAATTTGACATTGTTCTTTAAGTTAAGCAGACATCTTCTGACTTTAAAGGGATCCAGCATTGTACAGTTAAATCACAAATGCTAACAAAATAAACAGAATGCTTTTTCCTCCCTTTAGTTACCACTTTTTTTTGGTTTTTTTATTCTTTCAGTAAGTCAAAACACAATATCTTTGGACTCTAGAAGATATGAAAGTTCCATGCTTAAAAGGTATGTCTTAGATTATCTGTCTGAAAAGGATTGTAAATAATACTTTCATATTTATGTGTATATTACCATTATCACTTAATCTTTAACCATTATAATATTCCATACCATGAAAGAAACAACTGAATGGATTCAATAATGTTCTTTTAGGTAACCATAGGCTACAGTTTGTCCTTCATATATTTGCATCTGGGAGCCAGTATGTATTGAGGGCTGCACACTCCTGCCAAGAAAAAAATGAGTTTATAAACTTATAACACAGACTTTATCAACATTTTAATGTTTCCCTGGGTTTATAATTAGACTTAAAAGAGTTTCTAACATAATGACTTCATCACTATCATTTTATCAGCATGAAAAATATTGTACACTTTCTGTTAACAAATTCCTCTGACCTCATTTTCCTCTCGCAAACTACTTTCACATTATGGTAAAACAGTCTGGAAAAAGCAGCCTCACTCTTAACTTCTCCTTGTTTTTCTTCTCTCCTTAATGCTCATTTTGTGTTTTCTCACACTGTACAACACAAGATCCTGATCTTCAGAGGATAGCCACTCACCTCCATCTCTCAAAATCAATGAACATTTTCCACTTTTCCAGCTCTCAGAGCCATTCAACACAAAACAAGCTCTCTCTTCTGAAGTACTTGCCTCTTCCCTCAATTGTTGAGAAGACATACTCTCTGACTTTCTTTCTACCTAATATTCCTCTTTGCTTTTGCATATATATATATATATATATATATATATATATATATATAATTTCTCTAGTGTTTGTCTTTCACTGCTGGAACAACCTCAGGATTTTTCATAACTCATTTCTCATTATTCATCATTATAGTTAAAAACATAGATTATGAACCAGATTGCCTGAGTTTGAATCTCACTTCACCAGTTATTATTTATGTGCCTTTAGTTATGCTAGTTAGGCTTTTAGTGCTTTGATTTTCTGAACTGCAAAATGAGATAGAAATACTCTTTTCACATGCAGTTGTTATGATTAGATGCACTAATCTTAATTGTATTTAAAATACTGAATGGCACACAAATATTATATGTATATCTATATATGTGTGTGTGTTTGTATGATAAGTGTTATGATTATTGTTATTATGAAAATGATGCATATGATGTTTAGACTTTTGTTTCTATAATTCCAGCCCTGAATTTACCATTGAGATCCTGATTTGGTAACTACCTGACAGTTTAACATCTTCACTTTACTGTCTAGTAGACGTATGAAATTAAGTATGAGCCAACCAAATTCTTTAATTTTTAATCCATGCATAACATTTCTCCTTCAGTCTTCAGTCTCCTTAAATGACATGGTTTTCTATATATTAGCTCTAGACAAAAATTTAGGAATCATCCTTGGGTCCTTATCATCAAATCATGTATTCATTTTTAATTAATAAATTCATTAAACAAATAGCTATTTATCAGTGACTTTGAAACTATTATTCTTATAGAGATACAATAGTAAACATTACAATGAAATTCTCTGCTAGGGTAAAACTTACAATTAAGTGAGGTTAGATAAATATAAACAAATGGATAAAACATGTGATAAGGTTAAGTTTTGTGAGAAACTTGGGGACAAGGTTCTGTAAAAGGGAAAGAGTGGATCCAGGAGTCCATGGATTGAGGAGTCCTTTTAAAGAGCTGATGTTTAATCTTGGACTTAAAGCATTGTCTCTGCCCTCAAGGAACTCAAGTTCTAATAAGACATGTTATAGTACATCAGAGATTTGAGTTATTACTCTCAAGACAAAACCAATGTGGACTTCAAAGTTTTCTTCTTTCTTTTCTTCCTAATTACTCTTTTCTTCAGAAAGCTGCCTTAAACCACACAGAAGCTGAGTTTTGTTAAAATAATTTTAAGCCATCAAGGTGAGTGAGAAGGGCACAAGGAATTTACAGTTGTCAGGTGACTTTAGTCTTACGTCACATGAGAACAGCGTATCTTGAAATTTGGCTAGACATTACTCTAAGCTTGATTACAGAACTGCCATATATTAGTCAATTTAGGATGCCATAAGTTATCACAAACAGGGTGTATGAATAATAGAGATTTGTTTCCTCACAGTTCTGAAGGTTGGAAGCCCATGATCAAGGAACAATTAGGGTTGGTTTCTGGTAAGATCTCTTTCCTTTGCTTTTGGATGATCACCTACTTGCAGTGTCTCACATGGTCTTTGTGCACATTCAGAGAGAGAAAGAGAGACAGGCAACTGTGGTGTTCCATTTTATCTTATAAGAATAGTCCTATTTATGATTGTACGATAACTCAACTCCTTAATAAAAAATTTTAAAAAACACACAACAGTTCTATCAGGTTGGGAACATCCCTGTGAATTTAACCTCAGTTATCTCCATGAAGATCTTATAGCTGAATATAATCTTCTTGGGGATGAGGACTTCAAAATATGAATGTAGTAGGGGAACCAGCCAATGAGATGCTCTACACACTCTTAATTTATTGCTGTTTCAATTTTCTTTCAGGTTACCTTTAAATCTAGCAATTTCAAATAAAAAAAAAATTTCAACCTTTTTGAAGTTTGTGCAGCACATGAATTTGGTGAATCTTAGCAGGGTGAGTCTGGCTCAGAATATCTCATAAACTTTTAGTCAAGGAAACATTGGCAGTTGTTAGAGTTATATGAAAGCTAGGCTGGGGCTGGGAGAGTTCCAGGAAACCAATGACTCACTCACCATGTGACTGGTGACTGACAACAGAAAGCCTCAGTTCTGGGCTGGCTCTTGGCAGGAGGCCATCATTCTTCTCCATGTGGACCTTTCAGTGGGCTGATTAGGAAGCTTGCTTCTGTCAGTGCTGGTGATCCAAGAAAGAAAAAAGGAAGTAGTGACAATCCATTTTATGATCCACTCTCAACGATCCTACATTTCCTCTTCTGCTTCATGCATTCATTAGAAGTAAATTACTAAGTATAACCAACTCTGAAGAAGAGCAGAAATAGGCACTGCCTTTTGAAGGGAAAAGTACTGAGGACTTTAAAAATGTAACTTTAAGCCACTAAAGCATCCTGAAATAATTCCTAGCTTTGTAAAATTTTATGCTGTTAACTAATTCTGGTTCAAGTATAGATACACAGCAATGCCATGTGGAAGGATGGGAAACAGGAGGGATTTCAGAATGAAACTGACCAAATACACTATGTGTAAGTATGGATAGATCACAATGAATTCTACTTTTATGTGTAACTATAATGCAACAATTAAAAAACAACTAGAATGAAGACCAAGGATCAGGTGGACCAGAGAGAAGAGGAAAAGAGGAAGTACTGGAGATTGAATAGGAGTAAATTATGTTACATATATTTATGAATATGTCATAGAAAAGCATATTACTATTATATATAACTGTAATGCAATAATAGAAACATTTAGAAATACAATTTAAAAATAATATCAATCCCTACTTATTTCTTGAAATGCCTGCTCCTTGGCTCAAGTTTATTCTCAGGCTATAATCTGCTTATTTTTGTGCCTAAAAGGGAATAGAATTAAAGATAATTTTGAGCTTTCCTGAACAGTGTATCAGTAATCTAGTCTAATGAAGGAAATATTTGACTAATGTTACAAATTACGTGGAAAGGGAATTGGACCATGACAATAATGGCAAGCATCAGTGTTAAGATTGCCAGGACTATGCAAATATCAGAGGCAATTCATTTTGGGTTTCCTCTCTCCTGGAAATACTTGTTCATTGGCCAGCTAATATTGCTCCAGCTTCATTCAGTAATCCATTCATTTTCTTCTATGTTCTCACTGCTTTTCAGATTAAGAATATTATTAATACAATTATATTTATTTTTAAATCTACTAAATCACTTTCAAATATTTTGGCCATTTGCTTCTATATTATAGAAAAGAGAAGACATCTTTTAAGAAAAAATACCATGAAATAATATCAGACATTGATCAATGTTTTAAATCAATTGACATAACTTTGTTGACTTTAAGTCAGTGGTCTTACATTGAATAAGTCAAAGAGGAGTGCAGTTTTGTTTGTGTGAACTAATCATGGTAGAAGTAAAAGTGATTTATTCTGAAAAAAATGAGTCCAAATGAGCAAGACTCTATATGAAATGGATGAGTTTGAATATTTACTCTGAAATTCAAGAAGGAGGTCCTTAACACTCAATTGATGATAGTGGAAATGATAGAAAAGTGAGAGACTAATCACTTTATCAGTATAAGCTACCAGATTTTAATTCACTTTTACCAGTTCATAAACAGCTTTCATTGTAATGAAATAAAAATTCCTAGTAGTTGATTGTACTTTAATTCCATTTATTATTTTTACAGAAAATATTTCTTGAGGTATTATTGCCAAAAAGAAATTGTCCTTTCCTGAAGACAGTCACGTATCAGTACCAAAACTGTTTTACATTGTATGTTTCTTGTGTCATACTGTACTATTTCCTGAGGCTGTGAGTATGTGCTTTGATTTTAGCCTTGCATAGAAAGAGAAGGCATATTGCTATAATTCCATTTTGGAATAATCAATTGATTTTTTTTTGTACTTTTGACCTACTAAGCTGTTTCAGGACTGAGAATACAGCAACCACAAAAGATGTGTTTGAGATGCTATCATTGGAAATGTTTTTTCAGATGTGAACCTATATTCAGACGCCAGGAAGACCTTAACCTTGCAATATTGGAGCCACGATTTGCAATCTCTTTTAAAATGGTAGTGGTGGTTGGCACTGAACTTTCACAATGTGCAGCATTGTAATTTATGGCCTTGCTTCAGAATTGCAAGAAAGCTATGCTCTTGTAGCTAAATTGTGTTGAAAAGCACTCAAGCAGTGAAGACTAAAGATCTAAGTTCCAGAGACATGGACAGAACAATTAGCCTTTTCCTTTACTACAAAGTAAAAAGTTAGGGCTCAATCTCATTGCCTCCTAAGGTTTCCTGGGGTTATATATTTCTATGATTATTTATTTTGTAGTAGAAATTATAGAGTATCACTGCTTGCTATGATATCATCAATGAAAGCAATGAGCTGCACTGCTACATGACCAAGTCAGTTTAGCAGTTACAAGAAATGAAGACATCCAGAAAATAATTTATAACAATATTAAAATTCCATGATAAGATTAAGGATGGTATCTAAACTGAGAACAGCTTTATAAACAGTGTGATGATCAAAGAAGAAACTGTTGGGTATCTGCATGAATTTCAGAGAGTAAATAACAAAAATAATTTATGACATGTAATGTAAACATACTAGGTGAAACTGGAGTTATGATTTATAACCAGTTACCACTGTTGATTTGCTGGTGAAGTGATGACAGATGATAATTTCCTACACATAGTATCAATAAAGTGATGCATTCAAGAAAGGAACTAAAATCTTTTTAGAGTCATATGAGCCAGATTACTATTTAATTGTATTATCTCAGATTAATTCCTAAAATTATCTAAGCTAAGATTAAAAGTTGGACTGCAGTAGTGCTCAGCTGTTCGAGTGCTTGCTGGGCATGCATGAGGACCAGGGTTCAAACCCCAGCACTACATACACAACTAAGCATAGGAGAAAGAGAGGGCAGATGAAAAAATAATTAAAAGTTGACCCCCCCCCTTTCTCTCTCCCTCTCTCTTAAAAAAGAAAGAAAAAAAATTGAGTGTCATTAGCTTGGGTAAACATTTGCTCTAGAGAGAAAGTGAGGAGAGTTAAGTATTTGCCATGTGACCTTCGAATGATCCTCTAACCAATATATTGTGTATATTCCACAAAACTCTTTATTTTTTATATTAAGAGTTTGGATTTATGGACCAAATCATGAAGTTGAAATTTAAGGGATTTAAAGTCAAAGTTGGATTTAAGTGTGTGATTTTTACTTATTCACTGTGTAACAGTAACAAAGTTATTTAAATTTATTAAGCTTTAATTTCATTGGATTCAAAATGAAGCTTACATGAAGCATCTCTCAAGGTTGTTTTAAGGATTAAATCAGACATTAAACATAGTGTCTTAGATGATATCCCACACAGAGTAGGTTCCTTATCTTTAGAACCACACATTTATGTTCTTCTTTAAATAATTTTATCGAAATCTACCATTACTAGGACTAAAAAGATAGGAGCGAACATATATTTTAGAGTTGTTTTGCTCAAATTAACCTCAAAGGAGTAGAAAGATTCCAGGGCACATTGTTAAGGGATTTTATTTTTATATATTTCTAATAATATTAAAATTTCATGAACATACATATAAATAGTAGAGCTATTTATAACATGGCTCTAAAACTTTAGAACATCCATAACTTGGAAGAAATAAGATATTACAAGTTGGAGTAATAGTTCAGATGCAGGATTGATAATTTGGCTAAGTCACTGTGAAATAACTTTCACTAAAATTGAAAAATCCAATTACATTAAAAGAGTCTATTTTACTACTGGCACCCTGCACCAGCCCAACTCATTTCTAGTCTAGGACTTAGGCTTGTTTTGCAATGATGGATACAATGGGATGGTGTGATGGATTGAGGCAAAATCTAGAAATTCCATCAGCAGGAAATTTATTCCAAACTGTGTGTTACATAATATATATATATATATATATATATATTTTTTTTTAATGAGAGAGATCAAAACCACAACGTGAAATGTCAAACTTTCCATAATCTGGTGCTTCATTCTGAAATATCTCTAGTAATGGCAGAGACAGTACATTTCAAATGAGAAAGCTCTTTTGTAAGTGATAAAATATTAAAACAATTTTAGTAACTGCAAATACAAAATTGCAGATGAAGCATATTAAGTATAATCCTGGAGTTCATCATAGGTTTTCATTTGGTGATAAGGTGCTCCAGGTTTTGAAGGATGTTGAAGTTCTTTCAAGGACCTACCATAAAGTCCCTTGCCAGCTTATTTCATTGGCTCTACTTGTCAAGATGCCTGTGTGGCCCCATAGCTTACACTCTGCTGGCAAAGCTGTCTGGCTGGATATCCATATCATCTGGAGCCCAGGTGCTTATGTTCTGAATCAGGGAAGTGTTCACAGAGCCACCTGCTATGTTCACAGTAGTTGATCTAGCATTTTAATTTTAATATTAAAAAGAAAAACACGGGAAGGCTATTGGATGATTTTAGTCTTCACTTATTTATATTCATGTAATGCTTTTAGGCAAAACTAACCATCTCATGGCAGTTATCATATGTTACTTTAAGTTATGGGTGCAAATAAAAAAAAACACATTTCTATGGTTTTCTGTGAAAGCTCCATTCCAAAATGTTATTAAGTGACAATATTCCAGTAGGTCCTGGCCATCTTCAGTTTAGGTCTGTTGTCTCATATAATTATTGCAAACTTTCTTTTATCCCCAGTGTCCTGTTTTTGATGATTCACTTTATAATCTCCTCAATAATGATAGTAAGCATCCAAGATTTTTCTTGATTCTATCCATTCCTATCTTTAAGCATTAATTCAAAGTTGGTTAAAAAGATTTTTCAAGTGTGTCTAAAAAATAGTATGATGATCTTAGAACAATCTTTCTCAATAACTACAGTCCAGTCCTGAAAGAAATTGACTGACATTTAGGTAAGTGTGATAGTTGGGTGTTAAAGCAAGTTAAGAAAGAAATTGAAGTAAAAATTTTAGGAACTCCTTTTATAAATAAGGAGACTTGTTGCCAAAGATCCTATTGAAACACATGATTAAGACAGTAAAGCAGCAATTTAAGAGGCAGGAGAATGTGCACCCCAAGAAAAAGGCTGAATAGATGCAAACCAAGAGAGGAATTGGCTGTATGCCATACTTTGAGAGTTGTTTTAATGAAAAGATATGTTAATAACAATTCTTATCAGTATCAGAAGCAGAAAACGTGAGTTTTCAGAAGGGGTTTTTAATAAGACACTACTTGCTTGTCAAAAGTATCTTGGGCTTTTCTTGTGAAAGTTGTTATGTGTTGTAGAGATGTAGGGGCAAAATGGAAGCAATCAACAGATTTTCATTTCCTGACTTGAGGCTCACTAAACAACTTCCCTTGTTCCCCTATGAGGAGAAATATATCTTTATATCTCTCAGTATAAACTGGGAAGTTAGCGTTCTGGTAAATATATATGAAAGGCTACATAAATCAGTTTCTTCTCAGTGTAACAATATTCCTTAATTCTCGTCACAAGGAGACAAGAACATACCAGGAACATGTTAATTCATGAATTTCTTTATCATTTCCAAAAAATTACTTGCTTTCCCACTCTCATAAAGTCAATGGTCATCAAATACAGTGAATATATTTCCAAATATATGTACTAAAATACTGAAAGTTGAAAAATACAACTTAAGTTTTCAAAGCCATAGAGTAAATCAGTAGCAATGTAGGAAGGTGTATAATATATTTTTTTCCAAATATATGCTTGTTTCTTGTGTTATGAACCTATATATTTTAAAGCTGTGGTTTAAATTACAGGGAAAGATGTGTGCTTATGGGTTTTCTGGAGAAATATAAAGGTACCTAAGCATACTGGTAATGATTTCATTCAAAGAAATACAGTGAGTTTCCCTTGGTATTTATAAGGCAGTCAGAGCCATTAACTTGAGATTGCATTATTTCCAGTTGACATTAAACATCTTAGGCCTATTTTAGATAACATTTAAATCCTAGACTTGGTTTAACAGTTGGGTACATGTTTCCATCAATCAATGTCTTTTCCATTTTGAGCACTGTTAAGTAAAACCTGTTTTGTTTTTTTTTTTGGCAAAGGTAATGTATTCATATAATACGAATTTCAAAAAGAATTCTAAAAATTGAATTAAGACTAAGGCTTTTTCTTTAGCCCCTCGTTCTTCCTCAGAAGCATGTACTGTTAGCAGTTTCTTGCATTTTCCTTCTTCAATGCATTGCTTGAGATTTTACACTACATAGCTACAGTTTTTATTATTTTTATGCCAAAAGAGCTATACATTATATACCATTCCTATGTAGAATACCATTCTTTTCTATATCAATTTAAATAAAACTGCCACACTTTTTTAGTATTCCAATAAATGTATGAACATAATTGATTTGAGCTAGACCAGTTGCTTAATATAAATTATTTTCAGTACTGCCTTGAATTTCCTTGCAATCTTTTATTTTGTTAGGGTGGGGGGAAGCTAAATAACTGGGAATGAACTATCTGGGTACAGCAATATGTGAGTTTAAAATCTTTATAAATATTGTCAAGTTGCAGTAGATGGTATTTAATTTGTATTTCCTTCAAGTGCACGTAGGCATATAGGAAAGTGCTGCTCTCCTCCATCTTTGCCCACAATATGTGAAACCAAATCTTCAGTTCTATCTCCATATGGTAGGTTAAAACAGAATCTATTTGGAGTTAAAATATACATTTTTCTAAAATCAATTTTGACATCTTACTGTGTTTAATATCCAGTTTCTATGAAATGTTTATTTCTCTTACCCTGGAGGAAAAGCATGTTAGTGGTGTCAATATCCCCTTTGTCACTTATTAAGGAACTATTTCCCTATATTTTCTGTGGGCAGATGGCTAAATTCTTACTGAAGGCATGTGAACAGAAATATGTGTATAATCTCAGTTGTGCTTTTGAATATATATCCCTTTTCATGGCCTATTCTCTTTAGTAATGACTGAAATTTGTGCAAATTGGAGGGATATATGTCACCATCCTGGAAAATGAAGGAAGTCACAGTTTTTAGGGAAGATAGATGACAATGTGACATCTGATTTTCATAGGCACACATGATTTTATCAAGAAAGAACCCTAATTTAATAGGGATCTTATTTTAGCTATTGTTATTTTGGCATTTAATATAGAACACATATATATCTCTATAGAAACAAATTATATTGAATAATTCATATTCTTATAGATTTGTAGGTGCTCTTGCATTTAAAAAAAAAACAAAAAAAAGGACTCTGAGTCATTCATGCAAAATTTCCTCCTCTAATTTTGTGTGTGTTCTTTATGGGTTTTTTTTTTTAACTAAATGAATTTGTTTTTGTTTTCATGTTGCCAAATTGACCATATAATTCTTTTATGGAAACTAGATATTGCGTCACTTTTATAGAGTGTACCCCTCATGTAACATTTTATAATTAGTTTAATTTCTTTATAAATATCTATTTTTACAAAGTCATCATGGTACTTAACTCACACTACACCCAAAGATCATTGCCAGATGAATTACAGATATAAAAGTGTCAGGTAGTATATAATAACATTAGAAGAAAACATAAGAAAATAACTTTTGACAGTGATATGTGCAGTTTCTAAAATAAGAAATTACAGCTCTAACCTAAAGAATAAAAAAAGATAAATTAGATACTGGCTATGGTTTGGGTATGAAATGTGCCTGGAAAGCTTATGTGTTGAAGACTTGGTTTCCAGTGCAGCAGTGTTAATTGATGGGGCTCTGGGGATGTGACTGGATCATGAGGACTATAACCTTTAAGTGGATTAGTCTTTTTGATGGATTAATAATTTGAGTGTACCACTGAGAGGAGGTAGGGCCGGACTGGAGGAAGTAGGTCATTGGATTTGTGCTCTTGGAGACTGTATCTTGTCTGGACCTCATCCTCCTCTGATTCCTAGTTGCCTGCCATAAGCTCGGCAGCTCACCTCTGCCACATCCTTCCCCCATGATGTTCTGCCCCAGTTCAGGCCCAGAGCAGTGGAGATAGTTGACGACACATTGAAAATATTGGATCTGTGAGCCAAAGTAAATCTTCTCTCCTCTAAGTTGTTTATGTCAGATATTTCAATCACAATAACCAAAAGCTAACTAACACAGTCCTATTAAGCTTAAACATTTCTGTTTATCACAAAAAGTGGGCATGCAATTAAATATAGACCAGGAGATTCCTTTTGTGTAGTTTTGGGATGGTACATCATCATGAATATCTAAAGACTTCCTAAAAGTTAGTAAGAAAGACAACCCAACAGGTAAATGGACAAAACACATTTAAAATCATTTGACAACAGAACATAAAGAAATGTGCAAGAAGCATATAAAAATGCCATCATCACTCATCAAGTAAATACAAATTAAATGAACAAAAAGGTGCTATTATATATGCACCAAAATAGCTAATGTTTCAAAATATTGACAGTATAAAAGTACTGATGAGAATGTGAAGTGATTGAACTCCTTGTGAATTTCTTGTGGGAATGTAAATTGGAAAACTATTTGTCAAAATCTACTATAGCTGAACATATGAAGGACCTATGGTCCATGAATCTTATTCCCAACAGAATTGTGTATATACATTACAGAAAAGATACAAGAAAGGATGTGATATCCCAAAATGGAAATGAATAGCCTTTATCAATAGTGAGATAGATTATCAGTGTTTTGTTCCAATGAAATACCATAAACCAGGACAAAATATTTCACATTGACCAGCTACATTAAATAATATGGATGAATCTTACAAACATGTTCAGCTGTCCACTCTTAATAGCAGTACTATTGCTCATGAGAAGGTGAAAACTGGTTTTTGGAAGAGAAAAATATTGTTTTTATGTGTACATCAAAATACATGTAGACAAAAGTTAAAAGTTTCAGTTAGACAAGTTGAACAAATTCTCGAGAGCTAATATGCAACACAGTGATTGCAGTTAACAATTCCGAATTACATTGCTAAAAAGGTAGATCTTAAATATTCTCAACCACCAAAAAAGAAAAAAAAAGGAAATGGTAAGCATATGAGGTGATGCATATATTAATGAATTTGACTATTATGATCATTTCTTAATGTATACATATACCAAAATATCAAGTTGTACATTTAAATATGTATAATTTCTATTCATTAATTAAATTTCCATTTATTAATTTCATGTCTATCAAGCTGAACAAAAACATAGATTTACATGTAGTGCATAAATTAATAAAATATCAGTAACATTAACATTTCATGGGGGATTGATTCTCAAATCAAAATCTACAATTCCTGTAGGCACAACCACAAAACAAATGTGTGAGAAATATTGTGTTAGGAACAAATAAATAGGCAAATAAGATGCAGGTGCATACTGACTGCATGATCCCATTTACAAAAAGTTGTAAGGCAGGTATGTAGCGTTAAAAGTCAGTATATGATTACCCAGTGTCAGAGGGGGAAGTGTTTTGACAGGAAGAAATACGAAAAGCTTCTGCAGGCTACTCCAGTTCATTTTCTTCAGTTGGATGTTAATTATAGGCTTAGACTGAGTTTGTGAAATTTTGTGCATCTGCTTATCTAGGATCTGTTCTCTGTACATATGACAAAAAAATAATGAAGCGTATTAACCATACAACTTGGATATATGTGTACATATATCCAAATGGCTGCTTTTCCTACATCATTTATTAGTATTTTAGACTTATTCATTTAACAATAGTAACTTTACATAACATGCTTAATCCTATTTCTTAAAAGAGTAACTTGATTTCCCTTAGAAACTGTAAAGAAATAATTATCATCTCTTCTCTTCCCTCATTAACTCATCTAATTATAGTAGATTATATTATTTTCCTTAATGATCACCTTTATATCTTTACATGCACTTCTTCCTTTAGTACTATATACCAGCATTTTATACTTTATTTATTTAAAATGGTCTTGATAATTCTACACTTAAAAAATGAAGAAATCAGCTGCTTACTTCCTGTTTTTGCATTGCTGGGGATCAAACACGGAAGTGCTCTACAACTGAGTTACTCTGCCAGCACTTTCTACGTTTTAGTTTGTGACAAGGTCTCTATAAATTCATGGCTGAGTCTAGCCTCTAATTTGTGATCCTGCTGCCAAAGCCTCTTAGGAAACTGGGATTACAGGAGTGTACCACCGCACCCTGCTGTTTACTACCCTTTTATTTTTCAACTTTTCATTTCAATTGCTCTCATAGTTATAACCCTTATACATTTTCTACATTGTACTTTCCCTTCAATATTTTTGTTAATCCCAGTTCTATAGCATAGCTTTGAACATTACTATCTTGCCTTTACCTGGAATGAGGACTGAAGACTAAAGCTGGGCTTTAGCTACTAGTTTGACACACTAGTTTGATTTTCGTGTATTTTGCTGATCAGCATCTGTTTTGATTGGTCAGACTCTATCTTGACTGGCCAATGTCTGAGCTGGTATACTTATTAAATGTTTAAAAAATAATCCACATGAGAGACCTCATCTAGCTTTTATTGCTTAGGGCAATTGATCCTTATATTTCACAGTTTGGAATTATATATTTCACAGTCATCAGAAATGGCACTTGTGTTTCTTTTTTCTAATTACTGTTTTCATCAATTTCTAGGAGAATAAAGAAGAAAATTCAAAGCTTTATATTCCATTGCATTTCAGCTAGAATTTCTAGATTCTTACTTTTCGATAAGACAAAAACACAAATTCTTTTTCTTCCTATGTACTACTATCTATAAAATTATGGACATACTAATTACCCTGATTTGATCATTATACAATGTATATCTGCATCAAAGCACCATAATTGCCCCATAAATTTGTACAATTTTTGTATGTCAATTCAAAATATAAACAACTAAAGTCAATGCTAGTAATATATTAATTATTTTTCCATACAACCAGGGATATTTAATACAATAATGTAATTCAATAAAATAGTACAGTAACTCAATAGGATGCCCTTAAGAAGCATTTTCTAAGAATCAAAACTTTTAAATCTCCAAAAAAATAAAATAAAGGTTATGCTCTTTATGACTCTAACCTATGCCATCCTGATAACCTCAGCCAAGTTAGATTCCCTTCTGAGTTCATTTCATACTTACCGGTCTTCATTACTTATTCATAACTGTATTATTTAGGCAAGAAACTTATTTACTTCCATAGCCCAATGTTTTTTGTTATTGTTGCTTTTGGTATTTTGCTTTCAAAAGGTTCAGGAAAAATAGTTGCACTTCCATTAAAGAGTTGAGAGCTGGATTAAGGAAACTGCCCTCTGTAAGCAAATCAGGAACCAGTTGTTTTTATATGCATTTCGTGTGATGGTGCCATAATGTGACAAGCAATGCCTCTTTTCTGTTAGTTTTATTTCCTTTTAGAAATTCACATGGGCTTTATTTCTACGACATATGATGGTCTTCAACTCACATATTTTATTCCTTATCCATAATTATTTTGATTAGAGTAAATTATCAAAGACTGTGCAGTCTATAACAAATTAAACAAAAATTTACATTTTTTGTGTATATTATCCTAGTATGGGAATAAAGTTTTAAAATGCTTCCATAACTAGAAGTGATATGGAAGCAACTACACATTTAAATCGTCTTGAAATGTTTGGAAGTTGAGAAAATGTCCTTGTTTTAAAATAAAGAATTAGCATAAAGAGGTAATAAAATTGTGATATTCCTGTTTACATAAATTCTAGATGTGCCAATAGCTAGACAGATTTTCACTCAAGGGTTTGTGTAAAAGTTTTGATATATGTAGTCTTTCCTTGGATTTTTAACATAGCAGCTCAGTTATACTTTATTCAACTGATTATTTGAATGAATTTGCAAAGAAATTATCAATCTGGGTTATCCCTCTCTCTGTCCCTTTAATATTAGTAGTTCGATGTAAAGAACCAGAAATTGATCACAATTGTTAAATTTCATACTAAAATCAATAGTTAATGACAAATTTTATAGTTTGAAAACAAAATTAAGGATTTAACTTCATACCATTTCCTAACAACTTAATATTCTGCAATATTCAAATAATACAGAATATTCTAAAGAAAAAGTAATAACTGAAAACTGATGTCTTCTTAATTTGTTCCATCTGTTATTTTTACCCATGCCTGTGTCTAAACGTATCACCATATGCAATGTAATTGTGACATCTTCGTACAACCTCATATATATATATATAATTAATATATTAACATATCAATATGTATATATTGACATTATTATTTGCCAAATAAAAAAGGTTTCTGACATTTTTCAACAGGTATAATGATAATGACTTTATGAGGGGAGTTTTAGACATGGTACTAAATTAATATCCAGATGTACCATATTGAGATATTTGGAAATTTATTTAAAACAAAATATAAAAACTAGACATAATTGAGAAAATGGACTCTTAAACATTACTTTCAGAATCATCTATTTTAATTGAGAAATATTTTCAGATTGAATAATAAACTTCAATTTTTTGTTTTGTTTTGCATGTAAGAGATTCTAAACTTACTAAAAGTAGCCACTTTTTCAAATAGTCTATTAAATTTTGCTTCACATGAATCTTACATTTTATTCACAAAAAAGTCTGTAACAATGAAAAAATTGCAAAAATATATGTTCTGGGAGTTGTGTGAATACTATATTAAATAATAAGTTGAGAATGATCATTAGTTTGATTCAAGAAATCTAAACCTAATCAAAACTATTATGGATCTATATAAGCATGGATGGAATAAGTCATGAAAAGCCACTTTGAAACTGGTTGGGGGACTGAAGGTTTTGCTCAGTGGTGGTGCACTTGCCTACCATGTGCAAGGCCCTGGGTTCAATCCCCAGTTCTACAAAAAAAAAGTGTTATACATGTTACAGTTTACATACCACACACACACACAAATTTTTTATGTATTTACTTTAGGTAGCAAAACAATTAGAAAAAAGATTTTGGCTAGGAAATCAGAATTTTTTTCATGAGATAAAGCATATTTGAGCAAATGAGCTCTAGATATATAATTACATAATTATATTTCTGATTTTTTGGGATAGGATCTAGCACACTAGGTTAAAATTTGAAATTTTTGTTATATGACATTGATTTATGGTAAAAGAGAATTATTCACTGTAACAAGGGGAAGTAGTATAAAACATATTTAAGATAGTCATTTAGACTAATCACTAGCAAAATAAAATATCAGAATATAGAAAGTATATGAAATACAGAAACTGTAATTATTACAGTCACAACATAATAATAAGATTAAAGATTAAAGCAATAGTTTAAATTGTGTTTCCAGATCTCTTGGCATTATTGCAGGTTTTTCTTGCTGCACTCAGTGTTTCAAACAGGAATCTACTTCTCTATGTTCAGTAGTTGAAATAAAAAAAAATAGATTATTTTATTTATTATGGAATCATTTTGTGAGGTTTTATCAACTCCTCTGATTTCCAGAAATTCTAGTAAGTAAACTTCGTCATGATAAAATGTTCTCAAACTCCACTAACTCGTTATTTTTGCCAATAATAGTGTTTATTGTCATTCTTCATATATATATCCACATACATATATCCTTGAAAGAAAAACAGTCACTATTTTGTATTTTAGGGGAACATAATTAACTTATAAAATGAGAAAAACATGTTTTAAAAAGATGTTCAGATTAGCCAACGCCTCCTTGTGGGGTGAAATAGCACTTTGCTTTCATGTTTGTTTGAAGAGCTTGTTTCCTTCCACTTTCTATTATATATGCGTTTCTATTATGTCGTAGTTCCTTCGGGCACAATTTGCATGTTCTGTGCTTCTGTGTTTACATGCCACAAAGCAAAGTGTTTTGCACACAAAGGCATGCAATAATATTTATTATTAAATGAATTAAAATGGCTTTTAACATACATAGCTGTAATTTAAAAGGATGAATTTGGGGCAAGGGTGAGTGTGTATACGATCTAGTTTTACGTGACATTCATTCATCAAAGGACTGGACTGGGTGACAACTGTGTACTCAGCAGGTTCCTGACACTACAGGTTCATACATGAATGAAATAATCAAAAGATCCTTATATAATTTACATGTGACAAAATAGTGCACTGTTAAATAGATCCTTTTGTTTAGAAATAATGCTTATAGTTGCAATATCCAAGAAGACATTTCAGAGGCTATGTTTGTAACCAACAAAATGACTATTATTAATAGCTAATTGGGTGCCAAGCACTCTGATAGAAATTCCAACATTCATTAATAAGGACTCTTTCATTTTGAACTTCCTACATGTCAGCATTGATCATTATTGGTAAGTTCATTCTGGATAATTCTTCATTGATTACAAACAGCTAAAGTGAAATCCATGAGGGTAATTTTGTAAATGAAAGAAGTTGCTTCCATAGTTACTTAATTTTAAAACTTAAGATTCAGTTTGTTATACTTAAAAATATATACCTTTCAAGTAAAGCTTATATCTCTTTTAAAATTGTGTTTAAATACACGGAAATCTCTAATAATGCTATGCAGTGTAGCTTCTATAGTTTAATTACATTTTCAAAATATTTAATACTGGGCTAGAGTGGTGGCTCAGTGGTTTCGGCGCTTGCCTGGCAAGCACGAGGACCCGGGTTCAAACCCCAGCACCATGTACACAACCAAGTGTTGGAGCAACAAAAGCCATGTGAAAAATTAAATAAAGTTGTTTCTCTCTTCCTCTCTATCACTGTCCCTCTCTCTTAAAAAAAAGTCTTTAAAAAATATTTAATACCATGCTTAATTAACATTTTAATGTTTTAATTTTTGCAGTATTTTTTCAGTCAACCAAAAAGAGTCTGTATACTAAATAATTGCTGGGAAAATTCTGATATATCTGTAAATATAGAAAATATGAAGTTTTATTAAATAGTTAAATATAGTGTAGTAACATTTTAAAGTCATAAATGTAAAATTATGTAGTTAAGTATTTTAAATTAAAAGTTAAAAATCCCTCTAATAAACTGAATATTTGCTAAATAATAAATTCTATTTTAATAATAAATTATTTATATGCGGAATATTCACAATTATTCATTAAGTTATCAAAATATTGATATTATGAATTTAGTTGTCATAAATGCTCTATATGGATTTCTAAACCTTTCCTGATTTTAGGTTAATAATAAAAATTCATTTCTAGTAGTGGTAATCCAGGGAAATCAGTCAGCTAGTGAAATTATACATAGAACAATTGAAAAACCTGGACCTAGTATAAAAATATGCCTTATGGCATCAGAAAACCAGCAAAATAGTGAAAAATTACCAAGCTACCATCCATAAAGAAAGAAATCTGGAGAGGTGGACCTGCCTTTCAGACACTTGCTCCATGTAAGTATTTACTGATTGCAGATGATGTGACTGATGGAAGAAGAGTAGCATTTCTGATATTCTTGCTGAGCTAATAGAATAAAAGCAAGCATCTAGAGCTCACCTGGACAGTTTCAAGACACAAAAGCAATTTACAAAAGCTGATCGTACATTGAGCCACAAAGCAGATTCTAACTGATTCTAGAAGACTAATACCATTTAGAATGTATTCTCTTAACATACTCAAATAAAGGTAGAAATCAGTAGCAAAAAGATAAAATCAAGTCCCATAATTCTTGGCAGGTGTATTGCATGAAGCTGCAGGAAACATTTCATTAGTGAGTGCTGAACCACTGCTATCTAGTGGAAACAGGATGGCCTCCTATCACACTCTAGTCCTAATGTTTCCTCAAGCCATCAACACATAATCTTGTTTATTTGTGTTTCTGTCTAAAGGCAGTTTATTTAATACATATTATTGGTCCATTAATGCTGAACACATGGCCAATAGCACTAGAACTCATGCCTGAATTCAGCTTATTTCACAGACATATTTTCTCTATAGGATGCCTCACAGCTTTCTTGCACTTAGCATCATTAGACAGTAGGTCACCATTATGCTTCAGGGCCATCTTATGCGGTGGAATAACCAACAAAACATACAATAATGTGAAAAATGTAACACTTACTCACAATGTGACAGCTGAACGAAGGAGGCAGAACATCTACTCATTTGACTTCAGCTGGGAATGAGCGTGACACAAAATTCTCACCACTCTCTGTGTATTCATAGGGACTACAAAAGTACCCCAAGTATAGATTTAGGTGAATTTGCAAATTTGGAATCCATGAATAATAAGGATTGATTGTAATTTTAAAATTTTCTATGTTTTGGAAAATTAAAAAGACATTCTAAATAGATAGGTCAGGGAATATTTTAAAATAGAACATATATGTTGAACTGACAGAAAAGGTGGAACATGGTTTACTAAACTAATGACTAAGATCAAATGAATACACTTATATACATATATTACAAAGAAGAAATAAAGAGATAAGTGCCAATAACAATACATTTTTAAAAACTCAACATCACCCAGAAAAATTAGGAGAAAATCAGTTTGCTTTGTTTTTATGGTTCCACATCTATGGACTCAACCAAAATAATAATGTAAAAATATTGGGAAAAAAATCACATCTGTACCAAACTGAACAAACTTTATCATATTCCTTAGAAAATACTGTATGAAAATGCATAATATTACACTGTATTAGGTATTGTAAGTATTCTAGAGATGATTTAAAGAATATGGAAGGGTGTGCATATGCAAATATGCCATTGAGATCTTCATTGGTCCTGGTACCAGACCCCACACAGATACCATGGGTGTATATGTATAAGAGCAAGAATTAGTGGAATAGAAAACTAATAGAATAGAAAGCTTAATAAAGTTACAATTCAGATTTTTGAAAAAAAATATAACCTTATTAATATTAATCAAGAGATAAAGGGATATGCCATATATTTGTTTAACATAATGAAATCATAATTGAATAATTAAAAATAAATGCATTTCATTTATAGTCAATGGCCTTCTGTTCCAGGTCCTCTGGGGAAGGTATTTTCAGATCCAAGGAAAGAGGATTGCCCAACTTCCTCTGCCTGGATACAGGGATTATTGTAAATCCAGGAACTACAAGCTCCTGAGGCAACATACTGGAAATGACTATCATATTCTTGAAGAGAGAATCCTAGTTTGAACCCATATTTTCCTCCAAAAATATCCATGTGTCTAACAAATAGTATTTGGGCAAGTACAAATTAAAATGATGATGAGATACTAGAACATGTGATTACTACACGTATATTGATTCACAATTAATTTAATGCTACAGTTTTTATTATCTTACATTGGTGAGAGTGAGTAACAATAGTTTTTAGTCATTATTGGTGGGACTGAAATTTTTCCTATTGTTCACTATATTTAATATATGTGTGGTCTATAATTCAAGAGAAATTCAAGCACAAGTACATCAAAAGACAAGTTCAAGAATGTTTGTAGCAGAATCAAATCAAAATGGATCAAGGAGCTTGGTATCAAACCAGCTACATTGCAATTGATAGAAGAAAAAATTGGTCCAACACTTCAACATTTAGGAGTAGGCAAAGACTTTCTCAACAGGTCTCCGAAAGTGAAGGAAGTAAAGTCAAAAATCAGTGAATGGGATGTCATAAAGCTAAAAAGCTTTTGTACTGCCAAGA
>PVKS010031152.1:0-23701 GCA_004027875.1 Aplodontia rufa
GGGGTGCTGGATTCTTGCAGGACACAGGAGACCCTCAACTACCATTCGTTTGTATTGGAGCCACGGTACAGGTGTACCTAGCATTATGTAAGGTGTCCTCTGCCAGCTTCTCCCTTTTCCTGCCCTCCTGCCTCTCTCACAGCCTGGGACCCCTTTCTTTTGTTCCCTTCTTACAAAGACCTTCATATTGTCCTTCTTGATCTTCTCCTATTAAGTGTTTCTCCTTGTGGCCTCCACACCATGTTACTCTTAGCTCGTCTGAGCATTTATTTCAGTCTGTCTCATAATAAACCATATGCACTAAACTGAAGCTTCCCGAGGGCAGGGTCCTTCCAACTGAGACAGTGCTTCATAAATATTACTGAAGGAGAAAAAGAAAGCAGCTTCTCCTGCATTTCCAAGGACATAAATAGAAATTGCTGATATATTATGAATGCGTACTATGTGTCTGTCAACCCTTGCTCCAAGCACTTTACATGTTTTACATGTACTAACTCAATCAAACATCACCACCCTAGAAAGCATTATTATGACTGCCATCATTTTCTTTGAGTAAAACACTGACGCACAGAGAGGTTAAGCAATTTTCCCAAGGTCAAGCAGCCAGTAAGTGGGTGGTACTAAGAGTGAAATCCATGAAACCCCTGGGAACCTCATACCTTTATGCTGCTGGTAAGTATAGTTTTTAATTAAACATATCAGTATCCCAGCTATCTTTAGCATTTCAAATCAATCCAGGTCTCTAAAAACGTGCTGTCTTTTTCTAAAGGGGTAAGAGTGAGGATGGGAGACGTAATCCACCCAAATAATCCATTTTATTTGGGCTATCCTAAATAACAAGAGGTCTCCTTTCCCAAATCCACATTCCTGTTTGTCAGTTTCCATCCTTGGGCAATTATTTCACACTGAAAATGAGAAGGTGATAATCTAAAGTATTCGCAGCCAGTCTTGCCTACAGAGGTGTGAGCAAGGAGGAAGATAACATGTTGTGATTAGAGAGAAGAAACAAACCCCAGTGACTTCAATGCACAGGGAAGGGGTCAGCCTCATTATTCTAATGCATAGTTTTCTGCACCCATAGAAATATTTTATTCCAACAAGTTAATTCTTTTAAGTGGTGAGCGCTGAGTGTGGCAGACACGATTATCTTCCTTAGGTTTCTTGCCGCTTTCTTCCCACCCGGATGGGGGAAGGATTTCCGCAGCTCACCTCCTACAATTAGAAACAGCCCCACAGGGCAGAGGTGCAGCCTGCGTTCTGAGATACTCTTCTGCTGCTGAAATAAAAACAGCCTTTGAGAATATTCTCCTGCCAAAATCATTTTAGCATTTCACTGTCACACAGCAGGAGGGAGGGAGGGAGGGAGAGAAAGAGAGATTGAGAGAGAGAGAGAGAGAGAGAGAGGGAGAGAGAGAGAAGGAGCAAGCATCCCTTTTGCACACAACCGGCAAGACCTCATGAGTCTTCCTGTGTACAAGGAAATTAATTAATTTCCTTTTTTATTTTTGTAAGAGGGGGCCATAAAAACATAGTTCAAGATGTTACATTTTCATAAGGAAGAAGTCTCAATTGTAAATGAGTTCTTCTTTTAAGACAAGGCTGTAATTAGATTGCCCGTGGTGATGATGAATGGGGAAGGGTGAAGGGTCTCTGCTTTTATCTGGGGAAAGAAACATCCTCTAAGGCGGAGGCAGGGGCTGCCTGGGCGGCCACGCTGGTGCCAGCACCAAACACTGTTCTCTCCCATGAAGCTGAAAGAAGAAAGGCTATTTCTAACTCTAGGGAGGAGGAACACTAGGAACGGCGATCCAGAGGGTGAGGCAAGGTGGATGACTAAACAGAGTGCAGCGGAGCCAACAGGGGGCACTGTGCCTCCCATTCATGGGCAGATCCAGCGATTGCCCTACTCTTTCTCAACCTGGGTGTGTTTTCTCTCTCACAGTTACTGAAGAGAGGGGAGAACTTGGTGGTTTCTGTTGTGAGTACATAAATTCTCTCTCTCTCTCTCTGTCTCTCACTATCTCACCAGGGATTGAACCCAGGGGTGCTTAACCACTGAGCCACATCTCCAAACCTTTTTATTTTTTTACTTTAAGACAGGGTCTCGCTAAGTTGCTTAGGGCCTCAAGAAGTTGCTGAGGCTGGCTTTGACCTTGCGATCCTCCTGCCTCAGCCTCCTGAGCAGCTGGGAATACAGGCGTGAACCACTATGCTTGGCTTCATTGTTCATTGTTATTTTCTTCTACATGTCTGTTTCGTGCAGAACTGTGCCACCCCCAACTTCCCATGACAAAGCCCTAGCCTTGGAACCTCAGAATGAGAATGTGACTGTATTTGTTGAGGTGATTAATAGGAGCCCATTAGGATGGGCTTAATCTTATATGGTTGTTGTCCTCATAAGTGGAGGAAATTTGACTGCACAGAGACACCAGAGGTATGCATGCAAAATAAAGACCATTTGAGGGCAAAGGGAGAGGGCTGCCACCTACAAGCCAAAGAGAGAGGCCTCAGAAGAAACCAACCCTGCCAACAGCTGCATCTTAGACTTCAACTTCTGGGATGGTGGGAAAATCATTATCTGTTTTTTAACTAACCACCACACACCCACCCAAGCTGATATTTAGCATGACAGCCCTAGTAAATAAATGTAGTGCGAAAGTATTTTTCCAAAATATGGTCCATGAACCGTTTTATCAGGAAGGGATGAGTGGATTAAAATACAGATTCCTGTGCCTCATCCAGACCCCCTAAATAAAATCTCTGGGGTCAAAGAATCTGCAGTGAAAATGAGCACCCCTGAGCACTCCTGTGCATACTGAAGTTGGAAAATCCTTTGCAGCAGGACTTCGCTGAAAGAAAGGTCACCCCTGTGGCGATCTGACAGAGGCTGCCCAAAGGCCACTTTGCCTGAAACCCCACTATTAGAAAGGCATTCTTTGCAGTTAAACATTGCCCTCTCCCTGGTGGATCTCTTTTCAGTGCAAATAGCTCCTGGATGGAGGTGACAAATTAAGTCAATAACCTTTGAGTATGAATTCATTTATCAGCTCAATTCCTGTGGGACTGGAAAGATGCCAAGCCTGAGAAAAACCAGAGAGTGGGAATGCATAGGAAGGTTGGCAGAGGGATGTTGGCATGGTCCGCACTGGAGGAAGTGGCTGCCTTGACAGGCTTGCTCCACACTAGCCCCAGCGGGAGCAAGGTGGCCCATAGATGGCAGCCCCAAATCACACAGTGCGTTGTTCTGAACCAGGAAGAGAGAGGGATGGCGTCCAGGCTGTGTGCTGGGTTTCTTTTTGCTGCTTGGAAGGAGAAGGTAAAGCCAGGTCTGCTTCCCTCCCTTCCTGCTGAGAGGAGAGGGATGATGGGAGATAATGGTAAGGAGCAGATATTAGCAGAAGTGACATGCAAAGTACTTAGCAACTGGCATGGCAAATGCATGGACCCATTAGAGCACAAGATAGCCAGAGGCTGGCTGGGGTTCCTGAACATTCTCTCCATGCCAACAATCAACCTTTCATTTGCTGGTTCATCTGAGGTCCCATCCTGGAGCTTCACACAGCACTTAAAGCGTAAGCCCAGGCCTGAAAGGGTGGGAAGGTGACTTAGTAGGTCTGAGAGGGAGGCTCTTTAATGCCTGTATTCCCCATGATTTTGTTGTTGCTTATTTATGTTTTTACAACAAAGAAGAGGCATCATCCCCGCCCCTCCCTGCTTTGTAGTTCAGGCGGCCCAGTGTCCTCTATGGCAAAGCAATTCGCGGGATTATAGGGTTGCTTATGACCTCTGATTCCTGAATCTTCCAGCAAGACTAACGGCCCGACAGTATCAGCCAGGGGCTGGGGGCCAGCGTCCCAACTGCTGTCAAGTGGCCATCTTGGAGAGGGCTGCCAAGGAGCCAAAGTACCAATGGCTGCGTCATCTTGGAAGCCACAACGTTGAAATTGATAATGAGCTGGAACCAGGAGCCTTCTGCAGGCCTGAGCTCATCTTACTCCCCCAGCCCACAAACCAGAGTATCAGGTATGTGCCAACAGCAAGGGCACAGCCCAGCACATCAGAGAAATGGTTTCTGGCTTTCCTTTTTCCATGGCAAAGGGTGAATCCAAGGTGAAGGCTGCAGCAGACACAGGCCCAGGATTCCAAAGCCTGTTCCTGGAAGCAGCAGATGGCGGGAGGAGGATGAGGACCAGCCAGGCCAGAACCCTTGCTGGCAAGCCACTATCCTTTCCCAAGACCATGCTCACTGTGACAGCTGACAGTGTTGTTACTCCATGCGGATCCTCTGGCTCCCTTTTGACCCTCTAGGTGTGCACTCTGCTCCCCTCACTGTGCTTCTCCTCCAAATGCACAGCACCTATGCCTTGCTTCTAGAGAACAGTGCTCAGATTAACAGAAGGAAGAGCTTGACTCAAAGTAGGGAACTGGAAGGACCTGAGAGTTCTCTCACCCCCATGGTGGCCCACAATCATTGGGTAATGACGTAGGAAGATGAGACTCCAGCAGCCTCACCTGTAAAAACACAGCTTACTTTCAAGAGCTCTCCTGCAAAGCAGGCTGAGCCTGGGAACTGCCTAAGTGTCCCATTGCCTGGATTTTTCTTTTATTATTTTCCAACTTACCCTACAACCTTGCTGGTATCCTTTGAGAGCACTTCTCAATAAACTACTTGTGCACAAATCCTCATCTCAGGGTCTACTTCTGGCAACCCAACCTGAGTTTTGCATAACAAACCTTAAGTTTTTCTCTCATTAATATCTCACAAACAGGGGCTGGAGTGGTGGCTCAGTGGTTATGGAATTTGCCTGGCATGTGTGAGCACGTGGGTTCAAACCCCAGCACCACGTACACAACAAAGTCTCAGAGCAATGAAAGCCACATGAACAACTAAATAAAATGGATTCTCTCTCTTTCTTTCTCACTGTCCCTCTCTCTTTAAAAAATAAATAAATAGCTCACAACCAAAAGAAATGTACCCTGTCCAACTACCATTTTCCCCAAACAAGCTCCTCTTCTAGGTCCTCTATTTCTGTTAGAGGAACCTGCCATTGTCCTTGTCACCAAGTTCAGAGATATGAGTGTTTTGCATCATCTGTCCTACTCAGTCCTCCTCTACTACTACTCCCCTCTCAGTCCTCTTCCTTTAGCTCACAGACTAAGACAATAGGACTTTAGCATTAGGTGTTCATTTCCCACTCTTCTGGGACATCTGGAACATTGTTGACAAATAGATTCTGCTAAAGCTCAGGTCTAAATTCTCTATTCCTCCTAAAATCACAATGTTTGCAATGATTTCCAAATTCTTGCCGAAGTAAATATACCCCCCTTCTCTGGGCATTCCAGATCCTCCACACGTCTCCAGGTTGTATCTCCAAACTTGTAGGAAGGCCAAGATGGAAAGCCCTCTCTTCACCCCTACTCAACACATTCCCCCCAACTGGGCCATTTCACTGTGTAGAGATTATCGTGGTGGTCAAGACCATGGCCCAAGAACAATGGATGAAAGGGTACGACACATGAACAATGAGCTACATTGAATAGGGAGTCAGAGAAGTTCTGGGGCCATTTTCATGGTCTTCCTGTCCATGTTGAGAATTTGCTTTTACTTGCACTGACAAGTATGTTACAAGGGTAATCAAAGGTTTTTGGATTCTCCTTCTTAACATCTGTTTAAGCAACTCTTTAATTCACAGAGCCTCCAACCTGTCTTCAGGATATCAGGCTCCCCAGTGTGCCATGTTCTGACATGGCCTTCATATTGTCGGAACATGTGCTCATGTCCTAGAATTTCACTCCAAGCACCACAAGTCATATAACTAAGCCACACTCATAAAAATCCATTGTAAAATGCTTGCCCTGGTCTTTTTCTCTCCCAGAACCCCTCACCCAGGTTTCTGACCTTAGGCTTAATTCACTTCACTGTCTCCACTCCAGTGTGGCGTGGGGCACAGATCTCAGACTTTCCCATCCGTTCTCTAGTAGACCTGACTTCTCCCTACCTATAGTAAGTTTGTATTTGGTGACTCTGGGTTAATCATCTCTTAGCTCAGCCAAGCTCTGGGAACTTCTCCAGGGATAATTTGCCATCTGGTGCGATCCTCTACCCATGCCCTTGGTCGTTTATAAACTATGAGTGGTGGACCTTCCACTGTGCTGCCAAAATCCCCATTCAAGGAAAAGCTTGCTGTCTAGCACTGCAGGTGACCTCCAATTATCAGCCTCCTGATGGTCTACCCAAGCTACTGCAAGCTGCCTCTTCCCATTCATGTTCTTCTCAGGATGTCCCACATCCAGTGAGAGAATGAGGCTAGGATCTGGAGGCCTAACCATGTTGGCTCCACATGGGACACTCTGAGAGCAGTACGTGTTCCAGAACTTCCTGCCACATTGGCCAAGGCTTGTTGGGACTGCATCATATGCAGCACCATGTCCTCCCCTGTACAGTCTTGCTTTCTCCCACTTCTTTTTACAGGCATTGATTCCCAAAAGATATCTCATAGCCCATGCTATTCATCAGTGTCTGATTCTGGAAGGCACAACATGCAGCCGTGACTGAGCCTCTCTATGTCCCTCACAGCACTTACCTGTGGGGTCTGCTCTGCAGAGGCACTCTGCAAATATTTACTGATTGAAGTTCAATTGCTGCTAAGTAATTACAAACACTGAAAAGGTAGGCTCATGTGCCTGGCATGTGAAGCAGGAGACCACATTACAGGAATGTATCCTTTGGTCCTCAGATGACCCCATGAGAAAAGTATCATTATTGTTCCCTTTGTTGCAGATGACAAAACTAAGTCACAGAAGGTAAGCAACTTAGTGAGAACATGAGCCCTTGCAGCTGACCCCTGAGCCAGAGTTCCTTGCCATCATATTGCAGCTAAACCCTGGATGTAGATGATAGCTGGTAACTAACAGTGAATAGGGATCCTGAGATGACACAAGGCAGTGTTTGAAAGCTGGAGGAGAGCTGACACAACATCCAAGGGGTAATCACCCTTGGGGGCTGGCAGGCTCAAACTCTTTCAGTAACTGCATGTCTCAGAACAGCCTTCTCTGTTTGTCCCTCTTAAAAATCATGGCATCAGCTGGTCATGGTGGTGCACATCCATAATTCCAGCGGCTAGGGAGGCTGAGGCAAGAGGATCACAAGTTCAAAGCCAACCTCAGCAACTTAATGAGGCCCTATGACAAATTACCAAGACCCTGTCTCAAATTAAAAAATAAACAAATAAAATAATTTTTTAAAAATCATGGCATTATAAACTTCCTGAAATAGCTGCAAATGTAACTTAACATCCATGTGTACAAAGTAGAGGCAGAGAGATTAAGGAACACCCCCAAGGTCACAGCTCTTTGGAGTCTATCTAACCATTGAGACCAGCCAGGGTTTCAGATCCATCCCACTTGATTTCTTTTCCACCTCCCCTCAATACCACTCCCTAGAGCTCTCTGGTAGGCACATGCTGGATATTGAGGCAGGAATGGCACCTCCCACTTGGCTATGCCAATCTTGGAGACAGGAGCATGCCACTTTCTTGGCCATACTCCACTTTGCTCATCCAGCCCAATCAGTATTCCAAGCACCTTGTGAGTGTCAAGGCAAGGGGACTGAAAGAGGGGCAGTCAGAACAGGGATGCAACAGTGCTACCTCATTTTTATTGTCACCTTGCCCAAATTCTGTTATTCAATTTCTCACTTCCCCTTACCATTAAAACGTAACAGCACAATGACAAGTTCTTAAGTGCTATGAAATCAAACAAGCCTTAGTGTGAAACCTGCCTTACCTCTTTCTAGCAGTGTGACCTTGAGAAATTTACTAGAATTCTTTGAGTCTTAGTTCCTTCCTCTATACAGCGAGGCAAATAATGTACAAGAGTTACCTGAGAGGGTGGCAGGAGGGTTAAACAAAATTATGAATATAAAGGCTGAGCACAGGGCTCCTGAACGCAATAAGGTACTATAAATTGCAGCCATTGTTATTTTTATTAAAGATACATAAGAGATAACGTGTGGCACCCAGTAATCATTAATTTGAAGTCTTCACTGGGGAAGAGCAAATCCGCACATGCATTAATTAGGTCTTCTCATAACAGAATGGATTTAGCTGATACATACAATGCTTTTAGGGATAGGAGCAGGACCAAACAGATCATCTCAGGGCCAGAATCTGTCCCAGGCAGTCCCAGGCCACGGAATCTCCCTTCTCTACTTGTCACTGATATCAAATCTGTAACTCCTACTCTTCAGACTTCCTTAAAGTCAGAATGAAGGTAACCTGAGTCAATCAACAAGAACAGGGGAGAGGGGGAGGTGGGGAAGGTTGGGATAGAGAGATGCGTAATACTTCAGTAACTTGGTGCACTGAGCTAACATGGACAGTGCCCCTCCTGCAAACAGACAGGTAGATGATAAAACATAATGAAAACATAAAGAAGTATATAGCTTGAGATGGAAGAAGGGAATAAGAGAGGAATGGAGGGAGGGAGGGAAGAAGGAAGAAAAGGAGGAATGGATGGAGGGAAGAGAGTAGGAGTCAAAGAAGGAAAAACAAAGTCTGTTTCAGATATGAAGTTCAACTCCAAGTTCTGGATTTCTGAACCCTGAGCCAGGTGTCAATACAGCTCCTTATACCCCAGCCACATCTGCATCAGTGTTTCTTAAAATCTTTGTGCTAGGACTTCTTTAGTAGTCCAGTGATGCCTTTCTCAGAAACATGTTTTTAAGCATAGAAAATAAAATAAACTTGAAATGTATATAACAAAACAATTTATGATACAGAAATATGTGTCCTTTTTAAATAATGCATTAAATATTAAAATCTAGTGGTGAGTGCAGTAACTAACAGTTTCAAAGGTGATGACCATAAATAGCATTTTGATATATTTGCCAAAATCTCATGTGATAAAAATAGTTGTAATTCATCAGTGACCAATACTACTGATACCACTGCAGCCTCTTGCATGCAGTGACATGTGAAGCAAATTCTACATTTTAATTGGACATTAGTGAAAATAAAGATGACCTCAAGTATTAATGGTAAATTGAATCGCCTATAATATTTCCCATATGTGGTGATGAAAGAAAACAAAACTACAATAAAAGCTCCTTCCTTTTGGTAAGAGGAGAGAGTGAAACAATACATAAAGAGTCTTGGACCATGGCCCACGTTATACCTCTTTTTGGAAGCAAACAGCAAGATTCCATGCTCTGTGGAGTGAAAACATGGCTCAATCCAAGTTGTACCCTTTGGGAAAACTTCTTTTGACCATTTTCCTGCATGGACTTCCCTAAGCGAGGTGTAAGAAAGAATTCTTTTCCAGAAGATGCATTCATTTAGCAATCCATTGCCTGCCAGGGCAGTGACTAGCATTTGCGGATCACCTAGGAACTGAGCAATCACAAACCTCTGCCTTCCAAACACTGGGGACACTTCAGCAACTCTGTGTCATTAAAAATCTCAATTACTGCCAGCCATTGGATTTTTCAACAAGAGAACTGGTTACTAATCCAAACCAGTGTGGAGATTAGACTCAACAAACAGGACCCTTGCTTTGATCTTCATGTCCCAAGGTTCCCTATGCTTTGGAATGTCTTCCTAGACATTTTCTATATACCTACAGCATCAAAGGCATGGTTTTCCTTCTCCTCAACCTGATCCCCCATGGGTCCTAGTCTCTGGATGCATTCACCTCAACATTTTCTGTGTTCCCTTCCAGTGTCGCTTCCAGAGCTAGCAGCATTATTCCCACCGATGAGGCTCCCTGTGCACAGACCAGGACCTGTGTGGACTCCAGTCCATGTTCTTCCCCTTTAAGTCACTCTTCAGCCACCTACACCCTCAACCTCAGCATTAATAAACAAGTACATAGATTTCTACATCATGAACTGTTTTATAATGTTTTTCTACATACACTTAAAGTGTATTTTGTTTCAAAATATGATTCTGAGAAGAAGTCCATCCATAGGCATCACTAGACTGCTAGAGAGTTCATAGTACAGAAAATTAAAAAACTCTGATGCAGATGTGACTGGGGTTTAAGGAACTGTGTCTGCATCTGGCTCAGGGATCAGAAATCCAGGAAGATTGATTGGATCCTTTAAGGAACCATGATGCTTGCCTGTAAGGATTGTCCTAAGCCTGGTTCCAGGAGAGAAGTCAGGCAAGATATCATCTATCCTTGTCCTGACTGCTGCCTTTTTACCACGTGCCTCCCACAGCTGGCACCCAGAGTGCTCACCCCACCTCCTTCGCAGGCTCCACATCACTTGCTCTCCTGAGATGGGTATTTCTATAGACCTCTCTGATCTGTGCCCTCTCTTGCCTTTTCCAGAAGATGCATTCATTTAGCAATCCATTGCCTGCCAGGGCAGTGACTAGCATTTGCGGATCACCTGGGAACTGAGTAGCATCAGTATATAATATATATACTGATATCAGTATATATATAGCATCAGTGTAGCATCATGTTCTCCTGGGCTGGTCTCAAGCCATGCAGGACAAGGGATGGACATTCCCTATCCAAATCAGACTGCTGTACTATAGCCACCCATGAGCCCCACACTTACCTCCCATACTGACAGTAATGTGTAAAAAGCATGGGTGAGGTCAACACTGAAACACATCAAATTCTAGAAATGCAGTGACAACAGCCTGCATAGATCAAGAGGAGACATAAGTAGAAGATGTGCTATTCTACATTTAAACTATAACATCCTAAAAAGTAAATGGGACATGACCCCAGAGTGAATTATCATTTGCATTTTTTCACACATTCAATAAGACTCATGATAGTGGCTGTCATCAATGCAGCACAGTAATGACCTTTGAGATAGTCACTGGAAACCAGTGTTCATGGGTAGCACTACGGATGATACAGCATCATGGGAGAGTAACCAGCTCTGAATAAATGGAATAAGCAGTATGAAGGACCTGAAGAAGCAAAAGGATCTATAGCATTTCAATATAAATGGATTCCAAAGAGCCATGCCATCATGAATAATAACAGCATTGCTACCTTTTTCATGCAAGGAGGGATAAGAAATTATCTAGTAATGACACATTTGGCAATAAAGAATACAAAGAGATGTTCCTGGATCCGAACAGGAAGAGATAGTGCCAGGATACTATGAAGAATCATCACAAGCACTGATTGGGTAGTAAAGAAATATTTAAGTATCTCTTTGATGCTCATCATTCTGAATCTTCATCGATAAATCACGATAGCTTACAAAAGCCTGCGAGTTTTGTAGCATGCTTAAAAAATTAAATCGTTTATATACAGCCCTTGCTCCCCTCCAAAATAAAATGCTTGCACATGATCCCCACATGACCTCGGGGTGACTCTAATCAAATCTGCACGTCTTGTTGAGTTATAGTGCTTGATTGGAACTCAGCCTGTGGCTTCCTTTTTTTCCATAATTGGTCTCAGTGTGCTTCAGGTAACCCTTCATTCTTAGCCTAACAACTTCCATTTTGGCCTCTGCATTTGGGCAATAAAGAACAACAGGCTAGTTGTGAAGCCTGGATAATCTGCCCCTTGCTTCTAAGTTCAAAGCTCCCATTCAATTTGAGTGAATGGCTTAATACAATGAGAATAATTGTTACCTTTGTCAGGCAAAGAGTGGTCATCTGGAGATATTTGGAAGGAGCCAAGAAATTCTGATTTTCCATGGATCTCTTCCTGTGACTCATTTTATCCCCCAGGTGCTCCCCTTCTCCACGCCTTAGTGGGTTCTAACTTTACCTTAGGTATGACATAGGGCTTTTTTCAGTCCCACTAAGTCTCGAGATCATGTTTCTTAGACATTTGAGGTTGCTGTCTACATTAGGAAGAGTCTCTTCCTTTTTGATCCCATATGGAACAGGCCTTTTTTTATAGGACCTTGAGAAAAATGATAAGAAAGAGACCCTCCACTCCAGCATTCTGATATTTTCCTACTAAGCCCAGTAGTTCTAGTATGGGTGGGCAAACTGCTTATATCTGAATATGTTGCAGGGAGAAACAATTTAACCAGCTGCTTTGCTACCTCAAACTGAGAAATGACTTGGTTAAAAGCAACGACATTAATGCTAGCTGTATTAAGAGGGACAGTGAATGGTATTGCTCTTAGTCTTCTCAAGCTGTCATAACAAGCTACCAAAGACTAGGTGTACTAAACAACATAAATTAATTTTCTAACTGTTCTGGAAGCTGGACATCTGAGCTCAGGATATTAGTATGGTCAGGTTGGGGTGAGGGTTCTCTTCTTAGCTTGCCAATGGCTGCTTTCTTATCTTGCTGTGCCCTCACATGGCTTTCCTTGGTTCATATACATGGATAGAGACAGCTCTGTCTGTTCTCCTTGTTATAAAGCCATTGTAAGATTATAACCCCACTCGTATGACCTCAGTTAACATTAATTACCCCCTAAAATACCTGTCTCCAAATATAGTCACATTAGGCATTGGGACTTTAACATATTAGCTTGTGGGGGGGACATACTTCAGTCCACATGAGTTATTAGAATCGTCTTGGAATGCTCGCAGAACCGAATAATCAAGAAAATCAGAATTTGGGACCAATGGAAGCCATGTCAACTCTGGGCATAAATAACAGGAGTGCATAAAGTGTCTTTGATAGGCACTGGCTGTCTAAAGATTCCAGCTGTGGCTCATTTAATACTTGTTTATTCAGCTCGAGGTTCAAATATTCAAGAACTGACTGCTTGCTTAGTTGCAAAGGAAGGGGTGATGTATTCTGGTTGGTCATCCTGGCTTGAATGCATGCACATGTACATGTATCAGTGAAGCTAACTTCATCCAAATCCCACTGAACAGGTTTGCCACTGGAAATAGAGGTTCTGTTAGGTGAGGAAGAGAGAAAAGTGAAAAACAATAGATGTCTACCACAGAGCGCCAGGAGTTTTCACAGAAATAGTTGAAGTGTAGCAAAATATTGCTTGGCCAAAGGAGGGGGAAAGTTGCTATGCATTATCAACTTTCTCTTTTCAAGGTGACAATGACATCAAGAATCAACTTAGACCTTTCAAGTCTTCACTGATCTTTGGAATTTGTTTTCTAAGTAGATTAATTTCAAGAAAAAAAGAAGAGAAAAGATAAACTTTCAATTCAAATGATTTGTCATTCCTGAGTCCCTAAATTTATCTTTTGGGGGTGGCCATAGGCTAGATATTAGTTGTGTTATAGTTAAACACCACAAATTACTATTATAAAAAACTATGGATGAAAAAATAGAATAGCAAAATAAACTGACAAGTTTTCAACATTTACTTTTGGTCCACTATGGTCACCACTGTTGAGTGCCTTTCCCAAATCTATTTCCTCTTCCTCTTTTCTAACGAGATCTTGATGTCATTCAAGTAATTTCCCCTTCCCCACCTCACACCTTGTAATTTAGGGAAAGGCAACCCCTTAGCCCAATGACAAAGATGAATCCTGAATCCTGTGACTCAATTGCCATAATCCATTCCTCTTTTCCTCTGACTGGTTCAAAGGCCCATGATAAAACCAGTCACCATGCGAAACTCCCCTGGCAACAACAGTTGATTCAAGGGAGGGCAACAACCTAGGTAGGTCTAAAGAGATTGAAGGAAGGGAATTGATTTCCATATTTGAGAGTGGTTTGCTTTCTGTCTTTTTACTGGCTACAGACAAACAATCTCACAGTCCCAGTTGCTGCCAGCAGCCATCTTGCTCTCATGGGGGCCAGCCCAAGGAAGGCTGAGCCAAGGTATTGGCTGATAGGTCTTGGCCAGGGTCCCAATTGGGTCATACCTAGAGCTCTCTTCCCTCACTGGAATATGTTAGATAATACTTTTTCTAAGTTGTTTAAGGCATTTTGACTCAAAATCTCTGTTACTTGTAGCTAAAAGCATGTAAAAACCAGATATTGTGTTAAGGAAGTACTTTATATCCATTATCTCTTTTTAGCCCAATATAACCCCAGATGAGGTAGTATTGATATCTCCATTTTTAGGGTGAAAAAACAAGGCACAGAAAGTTCAAATAACTTGTTCAAGGCCACTTAGTTATTGGACTTAGTCATTTTTTTTTGAAAACCCACTTCTAAAATACTATAAGTAAAGCCAAGTGGCTTCATATTTACCAAGCTTCCTGGAAAACTAAAGCGAAATGGGAACATTACAAAATCCTAGTTCTTCACTTATTTGAACAAGACTTTAGAAGTTCTTTGTCCTCACTCAAGATTGACCCTCATTTGCCAGGGAGTATAAATTTTTCAACTTCTGCATCCCTTGGTAAGTAAGTGACTCATGTTATATAAGCAAATCTATCACCAGGGAATTTTCCCAAACTTGGAAAAAAAACAAAAAAAGACACTTTAAGTTGCAGTTTTCTTAAGAAAACGACCCATCTGCTGATGAAGTCAGAAATGAGAAGTTCAGATTATCAAGGTATCAAATTGTCTAATGAAACAAAACCAGGAATGCCAGCAAGCTGGCATTTAAATTGTGAAGGAACTGGAGAAAGTAGATGGTCTTTTCTTGCCCTATATCCCAGAGGTTTGCACTCTAAGAGGAAACGTGGCTGCTAACAGAACAAGCTTTAGAATTCCATGCATCTAGGTGGGTGTGGTGGTGCACCCTATAATTCCAGCGACTTAGGAGAATGACGCAGGAGGATCACAAGTTCATAGCCAGCCTCAGCAACTTAGTGAGGCGCTAAACAATTTAAAGACACCCTGTCTCAAAATAAAAAATAAAAAGGGCTGGGGATATGGCTCAGTGGTTAAGCGCCTCTGGGTTCAATCTCTGGTACAAAAAAACAACCTCACACACCTGTGTTTGAATTTTGATATTTCCTAGCTCTGTGAACCTAAGCAAATTAATTAATTTCTGAATGAATCAGCTTCCACTTCTCTAAAGTGGAAATAATAGTGGTATCCACATGTATCATTATTGAGCTAAATTAAAAAATGCTTCAAGAGTTATAAAAACAGTCAACTATTCCTACAAATAAAATGGTACCATTGAATCTCATGTTTGTGGGTCTGCAGGTGTCTGTGGATCAGCTGACCTCAGTTCACCTTTAAGGTGCAGGTCTTGCAGGGCATGGCTCCAAGCTAAAAGAAGACACTTAGATCTGCTGCATATGATTTCACTCTGGGGTCAGGATAAATGGGCAGCAATTACCCGGTGTTTGATGTGAGTGGAAGGGGAGAACTTTTTCCATGGCAATGGCACAAGTATGAGAGAGCAATGACACAAGCCCAATAGCATAAGCCCATTTCATCTTTTCGTTTGCATCACCCCTGCCAACATCCTGTCGACCATAACAAGTCACATGGCCAAAATGAATATCAACGGAGAGGGGAGGCACTGCAAAGTCACATGGCAAAAGCTGTAGATGTAAGAAGGAGATGAAAAACTGGGAACAATGCCATCTACCATTAGCTCTTAGAATAGTGACATGCTCAGAAAATGGTAGGGATTATTCTGGATTGCTATGGAATGCTATTAGAGGTCCAAAGAGGCTGCCTTTCTCCGTGGTGGGTAAGTAGAAGAGGGATGACCAAACTCTTGTCACCTAGGGTTTTAAGAAAGAAGAAATACTTCTTTCTGTGGTGCTGGGGAAGGAACCCAGGGCCTCACGCATGCTAGACAAGCACTCTACCACTGAGCTACATCAGCAGCCCAGAAATACTTCTTGGTAGTATTTATTCAAATGAAAACAGCTCTAGTTATTCCCATGTGGGAAATGCATATTCTTACAACTTAGTTTATGTCCTAATCACTGTGTAAATCATAGAAAAATGTCAGTAAGAAAACTGGCACTGATTTCTGGAAACTTGAATGTTGATATCTTGACAATTTGAGAGGTACCACCTGTGTAGTAGCTATCTATCTTTTTCTCCTGATATCAGGTGGTGACCCTGTTTTGAATCTTAGGTGGGCTGTGCTCAGTCTGTAGGCTAGAAGTTCACCCATTTGTTCGTTCTCCACCTTATCATATTGTCCACAATATTACACTAGCCCTCAATAATTCCCTTCCTTCAAGGGAAGTCCCTGGGTAGCTACCAAATTTGCATAGATTTGGAAGTAATCACAGGTAAGACTAAGTGTTCTCTAATGTTGTATGAAATTTGTTCCAGTAGTTCCTCCTTTCCTCAGTCTACCCCACTACAATCCCCTCTCAGCCTCATTCCTCAGACAGAACCCATGAGCTGTGTTTCTGCTATCCTCCCTGAAGGAACCACGGCTACCCAGATTCACATGAAACTTTTCCATTGGATGAAGTCATTCTGTCCCTTGTAAGGCAAATATAAGAACACAACACTTGTGGAAATGACACCTAAATAAGTCACAGAAACCAGTTGTTTCCAGAAAGGAAAGCCAAAGCTAAATAAAATGGCAGGAGTAGTGTAACTATGCACAGTCGAGCATTGGTTTATTGGGTCTGTTGAATAAAGTCCTTGTTCCACTTACTTAAAGCATAGCAGTCCTCATATGCCAACACTGTGATGATGGTGGGTGTGGACAGTTTCTGAATTCCCTTTGTAAGAAGGAAGGTTCTTAGTAAATGTTCAATACAAGGTTCTTATATGGCCAGGTTGTGATATATTTATAATCTGTATCACTAGGACTTTTACTAAACATCAGATATCAAGAGTCTGATTCTTTCAATACCAGTTTTGGAACCAATGCAGATTCAAACCTGCATTGAGGGCTGGTAGGTATTTGCCCTTCCTTCTCTGTTAGTTCTGAGAGAGGATACTTGAAGATGGGGAAGAACTGGGTGGAGAGAACAGCAGCATTGTTTAAACATGTGACATCTTGATGGCAACATAGGCGTGGCACCCCTTGAAATATACAACCTACTATATAGTATAGCAGACAGATGGGTCTCCTTGAAGAGTCTTTCCTGAACATTTGAGGCAGCAAAAATGGATCAAGTCCAGGGTGCACCAGGAGACAACCTGCTGTGACCCACACAGGGAAAGGTTCTGCTCTCTCACCGAGAGACCTGCTTCCTTCAGAATGTCATCTGCCCAGATCCCTGCCCACTCTCACAGAGCCAGTGAGTGGCAGGGCAGGAATTGAACTTCTTTCCCTTTCCCCCACAGTCTCATGTCTTTCCAGGATAAAATTTTTCCTCCTTATAAAAATAGAAAGGATTCCATCTTGCTACTTCCTGGACAGAGAATGCAGGTGGGAGGACGGACAGAGGATGGTCCTAGTTTCCAGCTTGTGAGACCTGATTCTTTCCCTAAGTGACATGGAACAGCTGCCTCCTCACTTTCATCCACTATGTTCAGGAGTTGCTTTATCTTTATTCATAGCCTGATACTCCAATATAACTTGACTGTGAAATGTGTTTAACAATCATATGGTGAATAAGACACCCATCAAGTAAGGGGGGTTGTTACAGTACATTTGCATGCACTACAGACCCTATAGATTGGTTATAGCAAGCATCTGACTCTCCAAATTCATGTTTGTTCCAGTTCTGCACTGAAGGCATGAAAAACAAAATAATCAAGAAACAAGCATAGATCCTTCTGAAGCATGAGTGAGTTCAGAGGCAGTTCGAAGTTGCTGCAAGTGAAATTCTTCTGTAAGAGGATGATAAATGGAAAAAGACATTAGTTTCCTTATAGATCAAAACATCCAAGGAATGGATTTAGAGATGCTAATTGTGGTAATGGATGATGAAGACACCAGGAAGTGTATAAGATCAGCAGAGAGAGATGGAAAGCTGGAATGTTAAACAAAAAGAAGCAGATTTAAAACACAGCATGATGTGATGTCAACACATTAACACCAGAATAGGTAATGTAGAAAAAAAAGAAAGACAATATGAAGTGCTGGAGGAGGGGTGGGGAAACCAGGACTCTCGTACACTGCTGATGGGAGGTAAAGTGACTAAATATTTTGGAATGCTATTTGTTTATATTTATTAAAGCTTTTGCCTACCTTCATACTCAAGAAGTCCATTCCCACATATACACAACAGAAATACATGCAGAGAAGTTCACTAAAATATGTATACTTGGAAATCCAAAATAATACTACTTATGTTGGCACCAAACATGAAATTACCCAAATGTTCAACAGTAAAATGGAGAAATGATGGTATCCTCACCAAACGAAATACTATCTAAAGAGATTAAAAATAATAAAGCTATGTAGCACACTGTGAAGGAATCTCATCAATATTGCATTGAGTGAAAGAAGCCAGCTATAGAAAGTGTCATATTGTGTGACTTCATTTTTTTTAATCATTTAGGTGATGTTATGGGTTAAATGGTATTCCTCAAAAAGACATATTGAAGTTCTATTCCCTACTACCTTAGAATGTGATCTTCATTGGAAATAGGGTGGCTGCAGATGTAACTACTTACAACGAAGTCATACTAGAGTGGGGTGGATCCTTAATCTAATATGACTGGGATTGTAATCAGAAGAGCCACAGAGAGGCTCAGCTGCTCAGGAGACTGAGGCAGAAGGATCACAAGTTCAAACAAAGTCAGCCTCAGCAATTTAGCAAGGCCCTAAGCAACTTAGCAAGACCCTATCTCAAAATAAGAAATGAAAAGGACTGGGGATGTGGCTCAGTGATTGAATGCCCCTGGATTCAATCCAAAAAGAGGAAAAGCAGGGAGAACATCATGTGATAACAAAAGCAAAGATTGAACAAGTGCAGTTATAAGCTAAGGAACAGCAAGAACTTCTGGCAAACCACCAGAAGCTAGGAAGAGTTAGTAAGGATACTACCCTCTAGGCTTCAGAGAGATCATGGCCTTGACTTTGGATTTCTTACCTGTAGAACCACAAGACAATAAGTTTCTACTATTTTACACTATCCAATTTGTGGTGGATTAAACACCCACTCTGTTGGTTACAGCTGCACTGGAAAACTAATACAGAAGGCAAAAACATGCTACTAAAAGTAAATATATAGTTACCCTTGCTAGTACGAGTGCTATCTAGAAGGAGGCAGGAGGGGCATTTGTGCACTTTAATGACAAGTTAACACACATGTATGTTTAAGAACTTCTGGGTTATTGATGAGACAGAGTCTCTTAGAAGGGGACCCACATGTACAGAAAAACCTGTCAAGTGCAAAAAAAAATTATTGAGAATGGGGTGGTGGGAGAGGGAAAATACTGGGGACTGAATTAGAATAAGTTAGGCTTTTATAATTATGTCATTATATGTTCTATTGTCAGAACCAATAAAGATGAAAAAAATATTAAAAACCAACTATGTGCCAAGCACTGTGCTATGCAACATAGTGATCCGCTAACTTCTCCTTTGATCTCTAACTTGAAGTCCCTTTGCTGTCCTTTATGAATAGCCCATGATTTTTGCACACATCTGCCTTTCCAGTCACCAGCTATCAGGGAACTCTTCTCTAAGGCGTGGGGCTGAGTGGAAGTGTGACTGTGCGAGCTTTGGGCACAGTCTGCTTGGATTTAAGTTGTGGCTTGGCCACTTTAGAGTTGTGTGACTTTAAGTAAACCGCTTAGCCTCTCTGTGGCACAGCTTCCTCATGTGAAACTGGGGATACTAATGGAACCTATACCTCGTAGAAGTTTTTCAGACTAAATCAGTGAATCCCGGAGGAGAAGTGCTCCACTCCTAAAAGCTACCTGCTGTGATATGTTAATTGTCTCACTGTCCCTTTAACATTAGATGACAGATATCCCACATTCATCTCCAATGTCTAGCTCCCCTCTACATCCAAGAATAGGGAGGAATTAACTTCCCTATTATTTACTTACTTACTTATTTTTGGTACTGTGGCTTGAGCCCAGAGGCACTTAACCACTGAACCACATCCCAGCCCTTTATTTATTTATTTTGAGACAGGGTCTCTCTAAGTTGCTTAAGGCCTCGCTAAGTTGTTGAGGCTGGCCTCAAACTTGCAATCCTCCTGCCTCAACCTCCCAAGTTGCTGGGATTATAGGTGTGTGCTACTGCACCCAGCTTACTTATTTATTTTTATTGAGAAATAATTTACACTTAATAATATGCACAGTTATTATTATGGGCTGAATTTCTCCCTTCCACAAATTTATATGTTGATACCTTAGGCCACCAACCTTAGAAGGTAACAGTACTTGAAGATAGGGCTTTGAAACAGGTAATGAATTTAAAATGAGGACAATATATTGGTTCACTCCAACGTGACAGGTGTCCTTATAAAAAGATATTAGGACATACAGAGGGTTGACAATGGGAGGGCACAATGAGATGACGGCCATCTTGTAAGCCAAGGAGAGAGGCCCAAGCAGAATTCAACTCTGTCAACACGTTCATCTTGAACTTCTAGGTCCCATAACTGTGAGAAAGATTTTACATGACCCTTTCTAGTCTAGTCAATGCCACCCCAACCCCATAAGCAACCATTTTCTGACTTCTACTGACATAGAATAGTTTCTCTGCTCCACAACTTCATCAAAGTGAAATTGTGCATTACATATTTTTTGCGTCTGGCTTGTTTTGCTCAACAAAACATTTTTGACATGCATTCATGTTGTTTCATGAATTTTCAGTTTATTCGTTTAAATTCTATATGTACCAATGTACTTATATACCACAATGTATTAATTCATTGGCCTATTAATGGACATTTGTGGCTATCACAAAAAGTTACTATTGATATTCATGTATAAGTCTCATTATGAACTGATATTTTCATTTCTCTTGAATAAGTAGAATTTCTGGGAATGGAATTGCTAGATAATAGGATTCAATGCATGATAATAAGAAATTGTGTATATTCCAAACTGTTTGTACCATTTCACTCCATCTAGTAATGTTCTGCATCCTCATCAATATTTGCAGTTGCCAGTCTTTTTCATTATTCTAGCCATTCCAGTGGCTGTGAAATTCTTTTTTAAATTTGTTTGTGCCATCTGAGCATAAATGGGCTGAAAACCCACAAGAGAGGCAAAGCTACCAGTCCTGTTTACATAAAAATAAACAAATAACATCAGGGCTCCCATCATCTCTGTTTTAACCACAGAAAGATTAGTCCATTGGTGGATAATGACAAAGACCTGATGATTGTCTTGGATCACAGGGGTCAGGCACCCCCACTAGCAGGACCAGCTCAGTAAAGATCTGAGGATGGCACTGCCCATGGGTATGAATCTGAGTCTGTGGATGTGGGTGACTTGAAATTGGAGACACAAATATCAATCCATACCAATCAATATTTATTGCTCAGTAAATACCTACAGTATGCAAGGGGTTCCCAGGGGATCCAAGAGGAGAGTAGAGCAGATTCTGAAAGATTTGCTCTTCTTGATTTTGCATTATGTGTGCCTCCAGCCCCTTCCATTAGCATGAATAATTAACAGCTGACAGAGCTATCAGCCCCAGTAAGAGCATGCTTAGGATTCAGGGTTTGTCATGTGCCAAAGAAGAGAAAAGGCTCAGGGGTTTGAACGGATGATCAGGATAATGGTGGTGGTGAGGATGTGGAAGATGAAGTATATTACATACAAATGCCATACAGTCCCTTGGTTTCTGTGTGTATTGTAAAAATGCCTTTAATTTCTCATATAATACATAAGCGCTAGATTAGAAGTAGAGAAAACCTTTCAAATCACCTTTGCCTTTTTCTACTTCCCTTACCAGGGTATAGTTGGAGTTAACAGTTGAAATGTGTTCTTTCAGACCCTCTAGGAAACTGTTTCCACATGTAAATGAACATAGGTAGGTTTCCTTTTTAAGATATATTTATGGATCCTATTCTATATATTATCCAAATTATTATATCTATTTTATTACGTCTTTCATTGTTGGTACACACCAAGGGCTCCACTGTACACATATACCATAGTTTATTTAATCATTTCTCTACAAATTGATATTTAGATCGATTCATTTTCCACATCTGTACATACATACATGAGCACACACATTTTGGGTACATGAATAAGTGTATCTGGAGTCTGGCTTGAAAGAGGACTTGCTGGGCCAAAGGCTCTGACCATTTTAAATGTTGCTTGAAGCTGCCAAATTGCCCTCCAAAATGTATTTGCCAATTAAAACTCCCACCAAAGTGTACAACGGTGCCCATTTCCCTCCCACTCTCCCCAGCACTGGATGTTATCAATCCGTTTGATGCTTGCCAACCTGATAGATGAAAAATGGCCTCTCATTTCTGTTTGTAATTGCATTGTACTGATTTCTAATGAGGCTGACTATCTCTTCATATTTTCCACAACTCCTATCAAATCTGTAGGTATGAAAACTGATTGTACTATAGTAGTAAAAGGAAGCGAGGAAGTGAAAAATATCCCTCCTGGTCTACTCATGTGATCCTTCGTGTGTGGTGCTGAAATGCAGCCAGAATGAAGTTGTTCAAACCTCTGGCAGTGACTTGGGAAGGTGGATTTGTTCAGCTGTGTTCTGACCCAAGTAATTAGCTGATCATGTGGGCATTTAGCTGGAACATCCTGCCAAAAAGCTGTCCACTTTAAACCCCCAAGGAGCATAGTAAACTTAAGCTCTGAGTACCTCCTTGGTCCTTGAGAGAAACTCCTTTTCCATGAGGATCATACTCTGGGTACACTACCTCTGGTGATCAGGATGGATGAGAATCATCAGCTCAATTGCTGGTTTCAAAACCAGGTCCGCAGGGTTGTTCAGAATATGCACATGAATGCACGCACACACACACTTCTAGTGTTGTTTAAATGACAGGTAAAACCTTACTTTCCCAATCCATCCAGGCCCCAGTTCCTCTCACTGGCCTCTAGTGCCTCCATACACCTCCCTTCTGCAAGGAAAAGCCCTTTCCAAACCTCCAATCTAATCACTGTGCTCTGATGATAGTGATAGTTTGCCAGTATTGAGTACTTAGACAGCGTCTGGCATTGTGTTTAAACACCTTTCTAGCAGGCACTCTCATCTCATTGAAATCCGTGTCTTCAAAACCCCAAACACTGTCCTCTTGCTGTTACCTCACACCAACTCCACCTGCTCCTACCTCCAGACCTTGCTGTTCCGCTCTCTGCAGTGCCCCTTTGCCCCAGCCCAAAATATATGACTCACTTTCTCCCTTCCTTCAGGCCTCTCATCAAATATAATCTCTCAGAGGTTTTCTCTGATGACATTACCTAAAATAGCACTTTTGTCACTTTCTGACCCCTATCCTGCTTTATTTTTCTTCATGGCACTTTTCACTACATGATATTTCATCATGCATTTATTAGTCTTTGCAGTCAATTGTAAGTTCATTGAGAGCAGGGACTTTGTTCACTGCTAAATCTCCTATGACTAGAATAGTGCTTGGAATGTGGTTCAATAAATCTGTGCTGAAGGCATGTATTTCAAAAGCATTTTGGCAATATCTTGTAAAATTAAGTATGCGATGCCCCATGACCTAGCAGACCTACTCCTGGGATTATAGCTGAGAAAAATTCATGCACATGTCTGCAAAGGGACATATATGAGGATGTTCTTTATGAGAGGAGAGAGTTAGAAGCAACCTAGGTGTCTATTATTAGAAGAGCTGATGAGAAAAACGAGGCACATGGCCACCATACAGCACTATCTATGCTGCAGTTAGAAGAAAAAGCTGAATGTATGTACACTGCCATGCATAGATCTTTAAAAGGAGTCTTGAGTGAACAATGCAAGAGAGTGACATTGTTGCATAATACCAGTTATGTAAATGAAAAACACGTATGTATAAAACCATCCTATGTATTCTACAAACATAGG
>PVKS010031153.1:0-23704 GCA_004027875.1 Aplodontia rufa
ACATTGCAACTGTCCCCAGGAGTGCCCCCCCCAATTACCCTCCTTTATCCCTCCCTTCCCCTTCCCGTTATAACTCTAAAAATAGTATTAAATTGTAAAGCATTACATCTCATCTGAATTTAACTCATGTTTCTAGACCAACTTTCTCGTTGTCCAGGGTCTAGTCCCCACCTCCACAGATGAGTGGAGACAATAGACCCTTAGATCTCTGGGTTAAGCTGATTTTACTCATCGATCTCTTCCATAACCATCCATTTACCCTCGAAGGCTGCAATGTCATTGTTTCTAATTGCTGTGTAATATTCCATGGTATAAATGTACCACAGTTTTTGGATCCATTCTTCCTGTGAGGGACACCGGGGTTGTTTCCATAGCCTAGCAATAGTAAATTTTGTGGCTTTTTAAAGATTTCTCTGAGAAAGAGTCGGGGGGAGGCTGAGTTGAAAGAGCCTTGTTTATACCAGAAGTCTGTGTGTTTTCTGTGGGTCCAGTCATTCTCCACAGCTTCAGAGTCTGATTATAACCAGTATGTAAAAGTTTATTACCATAAATGTGGCTTTGGGGGTTTCAGTTTTTATGGTGAATCTATAGACAAAGTCAGGAAGATTAACATAAAATAAAGTAAGTATAAACTTTATAAACCTTGATCATGTAAAATTGTTATATATTTGCCAAACATTAATATTTGAAATAGAGAAAGTGTAGAAGGGAGGGTAAATATGCCACTTGAATGTTTTCTTTCATTTAAATGCAAGGATACTGGCTTGCACAGCACACAAAATGAAGTTGATAAGCCTTCAGGGCAGCAGCGGTCTCTGCAAGGGCAGCAATTTTGCTCTGCATGCCCTCCCATCCTCAAGTACAGAGCAGGAGGGCATTATAAGAATGTCTGAGTTGGCTTGGCCAGGCACAGTGGCCCGTGCCTATCATCACAACAACTCTGGAGGCTGAGGCAGGAGGACTGCAAGTTCAAGGCTAGCCTGGGCGGTTTTGCAAATCCCTGTTTCAAAATTCAAAATAAAAAGGGCTGGGGATGCAATTCAGTGGTAGAGAGCCTCTGTATTCAATCCCCAGTATGGGGGTGGGGGGGAGAGAAGTTTGAAGTGGATGACTAAATAATAAAAAAACAGAACTTTAGATGTATGATTGACAGTTATAGTGATAACCACAAAAAGAATTAAAACCAGAAATTGTTAACAGCCAATTCCTTTGGAGAGAAGGCAGATATCTCATCTCCTCTTTCACTTTTCCATACTAAATGAAGTCTTTTAAAAAGTGTGTTCGTACATTACTTCTATAAAAGAAATGTTTGCATAACGCAGTGAGTTCTGTGATAATGAAGATGTGGGAGTAGGAGCTGAAGTGGTGGCTTAGTGGTTATGGTGCTTGCCTGGCATGCATGAGGATCCAGGTTCAAACCCCAGCACCACATATACAGTGAAGTCTTGGAGCAACAAAAGGCACATGAAAAACTAAGTAAAGTTGATTTTCTCTTTCTCTCTCTCACTGTTCCTCTCTCTCTTTAAAATAAAAAGATGTTGGAGTGGTTTCCTAGTTTCTATGTAGTCATTGATAACAACTATTTTAAAAGCATTGGATTGTTATTATATAAACATATATTAATGAGTTGGGGTTTTTTCTGTGATTTTTTTTGTAGTTAAGGTAGCATCAGTATAATTTTTTTTTGTACCACAAATTGAATCCATGAGTGCTTAACTGCTGAGCCACATCCCCAGCCCTTTTTATTTTATTTTATTTTATTTTTTTATTTTGAGACAGGGCCTCACTAAGTTGCTGAGGCTGACTTTTAACTTAGGATCCTCCTGCCTCAGCCTTACCAGATGCTGGGATTACAGGTGTGCATCACTGCACCCAGATGTATCAGTATAAAATTATACTGTGAGAGACATTGAGGGAGAGAAAGACAGTCAGAATCAATTTTTGTTGAGTTTTCCACGTGGCTTTCGTTGCTCTGACAGTTGTGCACACGGGTGCTGGCAATTGAACTTGCGTACTCGTGCATGCTGGGCAAGTGCTGTAACTGCTGAGCCACCACTCCAGCCCTGTAATTTTTAATAGCATCATAATATTATATGAATCAGCCATGACTCATTTAACCAATAACCCATTTTCCAGGCAGTTAAGTGTTTTCTTTTTCTATTGTAGATAATATTATGATAAATGTTCTTAATAGTGAAGCAGTTTTCTGCTCACAATTATTTCCCTAAGATAAATTTTTAAAATTAGAATTTGCAAAGGGTGTGTAAAAATTTTATTAAATGATTTTGTTGTTTTAATTCATGTAGAAAAGAACAACTTTGTCAAATGAATTTTAATCATTCAGGTGAGTCTGGATTAGGCCCCCATCCTTATCTTCACACATTACTCCTTAAATATATGATTATTAGAGGTCTAGAATATGGAAAAATAGCCATGTTTATATGACCACTTAGAATATTTGAACCATTGGCTTATTCCATGATGAGGGCAGTCAACTACTCAGCAACTCATGTAATAGGAATATAGTTGCAAAAATCATAAAAAAATAGATCTGTCATTACAGAATGAAACGGTCCCACAAGGAGGGGATCCCTACGCTTTCTAGACGAGCTGAGGGTTTAAGAGTTCTTCTGCTTCTTCACAGGAAGTTGTGTTCAGTTCTCTTTGACGGACGAGAGAGAGAGAGAGAGAGAGAGTGAGTGTGTGTGTGTGTGTGTGTGTGAGAGAGAGAGAGATCGAGAGATCATTAACAATGAGTACTTAAAAACAGAAGCCTGGCACAGACCTGTAATCCCCAAGAGGCTGGGGTAGGAGCACCACCAAATCACAAATTCCAGTCGTGCCTGGGCTAATTCACAAAACCCTGTCTCAAAATTAAAAAGAAAGGTCTAGGGATATAGCTCAGTGGTAGAGCACCCCTACAATTACACACACACACACACACACACACACACACACACACATGAGTGACTAAGCCCAATTAAACTTATTTTGCTTTTGGAATGCATATGTGTTTAAAGAGATGATCTATCAACCTCAATTTGTTTTCGAAAGTGTTGCCCATTGGATGCATGAGGGTTGCTGAGTGGCATTGGGGAAGCTGAACTGAGGAAAGAAGTTGAGGGCGAATGATCGAAAACTTGACTTCAAACAGAAGGTTTCCATATACACGTGTAATTGAAATTCGGTTATTTCACACAAAATTTAAAATACATTTATCTTTATCACAAAAGTAATGTAGCAGAGAAACAATTTACTTTTCTGATGATCGATCTGCCTGAAGTTAAAATACCCTATGCCCCCCACAAAACACAACCATTAAAAAAGTTTTGTTTTGGGGCTGGGACAGTGGCTCAGTGGTTACGGTGCTTGCCTAGCATGCGCGAGTACACGAGTTCAAACCCCAGCACCACGTATGCAACTGAGTGTCTGAGCAACGAAATTCACATGAAAAACTAAATAAAATTGATTTTCTCTCTCATTGTCCCTCTCTCTTTAAAAAAAAAAATGTTTTGCTGTGGAATAGATATTTGTGGAATTGAAATCCAGTATTTAAAATATAGTAATTATCAGTGAAAACAGTGGAATGAGGGGAATTCTACAAATGCATGCATCATAGGGGCTGGGGGAGGCGGGGACCACCCAGGCCACACTGCCCAGTGTGAACTTGCTAACACTGGTCAAGCTTCTCAGTTGAAGTGTCCTTTACCACTTCCGCCTAACAGGACTTCATTCCAGCCCCACAGAGCTATGCTGCTCCCCCATAGCCATTGATGGGTTTCTTTTCCTACAATACTAAGATTTTAGAAATAAGCAATCACACAGAAATTGTCCCTTTGGGACATCTCTTTGCATGCTTCGCTTGCTAATACCCCCAGACATGCCTTTTCCTACTCTACATAATTTTTGTAAAGATTCAAATAATTCAAAAGTATCAAAAGTACCAAAAGTAAAAAGTGAAAGTATTTTGTTTTGTTTTTTTAAGAGAGAGGGACAGTGAGAGAGACAGCAAGAGAGAAACAACTTTATTTATTCAACATTTAGTTGTGTACGGTGCTGGGGTTTGAACCCCGGTCCTTGTGCTTGCCAGGCAAGCACCAAAACCACTGAGCCACCACCCAAAAGTGAAAGTTTTAATTTGATTTTTCGGTTTGATTGTCCAGAGGTATTCAGAGTTAACATTTTAGCATGTGCCTTTCCAATTTGCTCCATTTTATCAATTCAGCAGGTATCTATACCTATATTTAGCCTATACATATATCCACATTTTTTTAAAGAGAGAAGGAGAGAGAGAAAGAGAGAGAGAGAATGAATTTCATTTAGTTTTTCACGTGGACTTCGTTGCTTTGTGACTTCTCTGTGTACATGGTGCTGGGGTTTGAACTCCAGTACTCTCGCATGCCAGGAAGTGCTGTGACCGCTGAGCCACCACTCCAGCCCATATCCACATTTTTAAATATAACCCCAAATGGGTTTACACTACACATACTGTTTTACAACCTGCGTATTTTTTTTTTTCTGTTTAACACTTTCACTTACAGAAAGCTTGCCATATGGGCATGTCAGCAGTAGAAGTCACATTTTCTTTTGAATGGCTATATGAAAATTCCATTATATGATAAACTGGGATTCATTTATTCAGTTCCCATTTGATGGACAGCTGGGAACTTTGTCATTTCTAAAAATATTTCCAAAGAAATGGATACCATCCCAGAAAGATGTTGCTTTTTGTCACTGACCTCCAGAAGGCAGTCTGCCCTCTGAGAAAATAGGCAACTCTCGATCCAGATAATTAGCAGGGGTGTGGTGTGGGATCATGTCCTTCTTTCCCTCCGTTTGGCTGGATGAGTTGAATGTGCAACCAAACCAGAATAGGTGCATCAGCATAGGCTGCCACTGCTCCTCTGAGGGTTTCTTATTTCCCAGGAGCGTTCTTCTCTTGACCAGGGAGAATTGTTGCTGAGCAGCTGCCTCGCTGTGCAGGTGAGCAAGGCCGTGTGATTGTGTGGACCTTGTTTTCCAGAGAACAGGACAACAAGCCGAAGTTGAGGTCATGGGATCTCATCAATTCAGTGCCAGGACTGTCCTACCCTAGGACAGATTGTCTTTTGCAAACAAGAAAACCATGATCTGCAATTATCACACATACATACACACTTATATACACGCACATGACATCATATGTTTATACTTATGCACATACTCCCCCACACCATCAAAAGCATGTGCAGTGCATTCATGCATAGCCATATATATATATAATCACTTTATTGGCCTGGGGATGTGGATTAGTGGTAAAGTGCTTGCCTCACATGCATGGAGCCCTGGGTTTGATCCCCAGTAACACACACACACACACACACACACACAGTGCATAATCAATTTATTCAAACAAAGGTTAGAAGGTCACAGTGTGCTGACCTCATGTGGGGGTTGGGATGGGCAGGGGAGGGCTGGAGGAGAATGTGGCCCTGTAAGCTCAGTTCTGCACTACAGCAGGAGGCAGAGCAGCCGGCTATAACCTGTGGCCAAAATCCATGGGCTTGGGTGAGCTGTGCCATGGCCAGCTTATCCTTCCAGTCCCTTCTTCTGGTGAGGTCATGTGCCCTGGACAGCTTCTTCAGAGTTGGGACAGCTTCTAAATAGAGGGGTCACTCTGATACAAAGACCTGCTGTGTCTACACATGGCCTTTTCTTGTGTTTTTGATCAAGGGCCCTCTTCTTTCAATTCAGTGGAAGAACCAGCGGATTTGAAAGGATTGTCACGTTTGGTTGAATCCAATTGAAGTTGCCTTAATACCTACTCCATGCGAGGAGCTTTGGCACATTAAACCTGATGCTGTCTGCAGGCCCGTGTTTCTCAGGACTGCATTTCATATGTGACCCAATTGCCTCTCCCTGCGGGACACCCTTCTGCCATCACAGTGGTTGCCAGGCATGAACCTGCACATACACTGCTGTATGGCAAATAGAATTTTGAAGGCACCAAGCAAGTGTCTTCCCTGTGATGGCTTAGAAACCAGCATTCGTTTTGGGTGTGGTGGTGCATACCTAGAATCCCAGCAACTTGGGAGGCTGAGGCAGGAGGATTGCAAATAGCTCAGTGGTGGAAGCCAGCATTCAATATGCCGCTTTAACAGTGTTTTAAAACTTTCAAGATGGCCTTCTTATTTCTCCTTCTCTTCTCCCTTCAATCAGCATCCTCCCACAATGTAACTGAGGATGCTCTTCAGGGAAAGATTCCCTGGCTCTCAACTTCTTGGCAAATCTAGTGCTGTTTTAAAGGCTGTGGGTCTTGGTGAGGCAGATGCTACAGTTTGGGGGAGAATGGGAAGAGATGTGACCTTATGAGAAAGGAATCTTGAACTGACATCCATTACAGTCCTTCAGGACATGTGGATTGAACTCCCACAATATCAAAGGCCTTGCTGGAGCCATTATGGTCAAACCATGAAAGAGGGAGGGCACGTTCCATCCAGTGGAGGAGACACAGGTGAACAATAAATAAATCAGTAGTGGTAACTACATGGAAGAAAATCAAAGCAAGAGCCTGAGGATGTGTGACCACGTGTGTACATCTTTGTATTTCTATCCAACCTGGGGTTGTCAGAGAAATCCTTCCACAGTGGGAGGGATGACCCATAAGGAGTTAGTCATGTGAGTTTGGGGATGAAGCACAGATGTCTGATCCAGGCGGGGGGTGGTGGGGGGATGGGGGATGGAGGGAAGGATTCCATATGTGCAAAGGTGTGTGTGTGTGTGTGTGTGTGTAAGTGATGATGGTGAAGCAGGAAGCTGGTCCAGGGTCCTGTGACTTTGGAAGGTGAGGCAGGCTGAGAACCAGAGCAGTATCCAGGTGTGAAAAGGCTTGCTGGGTTTGCAGAATGAAATGCTAACATTTGTTGAATATGTAGGTACATTACCCCGTTTTATCTTCCCCATGTCCTTGTAAAGTTGGCTCTGTCCTTATCCATCTTTGAGGGTTGAGAAAAGGTTGTTTCAGAGAGGCTAGGTGGCTTGCCTAAAGTCTCACAGCTAATGTGGGGGTGAGTCACAGCTTGAACCTAGGTTTGTTTGACCCTGAAGTTCATAACGCCATCAGGGTCTGCAATACTTTTTGTGTAAGAGCAGGCTATATTGCTCACAAAGTGTTGCATGGCCACTAGCATCCGAATCCATCGAGGGCCGTGTTAGAAGCCAATGTAGGCTTCCTGAATCAGAACGTTGCGAGTTTAAGAGCTACTTTTGCAGGAGGATGAAGGATTTTAATCTTTCTTACATTTCATGCTACTTTCAGCCTCAGCTGAGGCCCCACTATCTGATCTGCTACAGAAGCTATGAGCATCTCTATTCTTATTATAAATAAGTTCTATGTTTACAAGGTGCCAAACTAAAATGATTAAAAAACGAGATGCATATTGTTAAACATCACTTGCACTTGTTTTTATGCATTCATTTCCTGTTAAATCTCCAACAAGCTAATAATCAATAGTAGTTTCTCATGTATCTTCCATTGTTTCTTTAAGCACACACAAATGTATACTCTTGTTTTTCCCACTTCTTACAAAAGTAGCACACTGTATACACTGCTATATACCTTGCCTTAAAACAATTTAATATGCCCTAGAGATCTTCTCAAACCCATGTAGAAAGCATCATCATTTTAAAAAATAGCTGCACAGTGTCCATTGTATGCCTGTACTGTTTTGTTTAGCCAATCATGCACTGCTAGCCAGAAGGGTTGCTACTGGTCTTGGTGATAATATGGTGACGAATAATTATAGATCTACATCATTTAGTAACTGTAAGATAAGTTCCCAGAAGAGGAATTGCTAGGTTAAAGGTTCAAACATTTGCTGTTTCGGTATTTCAGGGTAAAACAGTCTGCATCCCTATTAACCACATCACAGCCTTTAAACTGGTGTTTCTTTCTAATCTAGAGCAGTAGATCTTTACTGGTCCATTTTGACTCTATACCCCTTTTATTATCCCGATAAGAAAATCACAATATACCCTACTGTAAGTCAGAATTTTTAAACAAGATCAATATAATGCCTTATCTGGTAATACCATAGAGAAATAAAACAAGTAATTTGTAATAAAAAGTGTGGTATTTTGGGGCTGGAGTGGTGGCTCAGCGGTTCTAGCACTTGCCTGGCATGCACCAGGACATGGGTTCAAGCCCTAGCACCCACATACACAGGGAAGTGTTGGAGCAACAAAAGTCACATGAAAAACTAAATAAAATTGATTCTCTTTCGCTCTCACTGTACCTCTCTCTTTTAAAAAAAAAGTGTGGTATTTCACTATGTGAAATGCTTGTACAAGGTTAACTGCAAGGTGTATCAAAGTCATTTGATGCTTGTTCCTATCTGTGGACTGTGAAGGGCAAACCACAAACACAAACCCCAAATGGTGACTCTGGAGCTTTATGCATGGTTGCTATGGGGAGATGGAAAAAACAAAAACAATTAAAAAAAAAACAACCAACAAAACCTCATCAACCAACCAAACAAAACCTTTTGGTGAGAATCTGAAACACACACACACACACACACACACACACACACACACACACACAAACGACAACCCTCCCTTTATTTATATAGTGTTATAGTGTTTGCTTTCCTGGAAAAATTGATGTTTACTTAAACCTTGCAAAAACTCCTTTGTATTCATATATAAAATAGATTTAAATTCTGGATTCAGATAATTGTGTATTTTTCTCCTACCTGCACATCCCTTGGGCCATTTAAAAGTCCTGTGGGACACTGGACAATTCTTCTTATTTTGGACTATTGTGCCCCTATCCACTAAATGCCAGTATAACCCCTAGCTGTTCTGACAAACAGAAAAGTCCCAACTGCTCAACATGCCTCAGGGGTAGTGCCTTTTCACAGAACTTTTCACCCCTAGGAATCCATTCCATACCCTAGGACCAGGTTTCATCTTTCACTTCTGTTCAACCCCCCCACCCCCACCCCAGCCATTCTTTGCAGGAATTAAGTGCAGCATCCTTTGCTGGAAGGTGAGCTGCTCAACCCACGTTTCATTTGGCTGGATTCAGGTTCAACTGAGAGCTAGGTGTTGGAATACATGCTTCTGGGTGAAGCTGGCAAGTAGGATCCAATGCCCTGATGCAGCATTTGGTATACTGGAAGGTGCCCCTGACTGTGGCTGTGACTATATGAACTCCCTGGACTGAAATGAGGTGACCCTTCTTTAAGTGGCTGTATTTTTGGACTAGTGGCGAAACCCTAGCTTCACTGCCCTCTATTAGATAAGAGTACAGGACTGGGTAGCTTAGAGATTCCTTTCTGCACTGATTTTAGTGATTCTAGAAAAAAAGCAATAGATTATGTTAAGTGGTAGGACCCCAAATCTCTGCAACACTTTGAGTTCTAAAATTTTAAATATCAGATAGTTTAGGAAACATTTTGTGGGATCCATGTTAAAGGTAATGTGCACAGAATCTGCTTAAGATGGTCTCTGTGTGTAACAGTTATAAATGCTCAAAATGCTGTCCTCCTAGGGCTGCAATTCCTGTGCCCAGGCTCTGCTCTCTTAATCTTTAGTTGCTCTGAAACAACTTTAGAGTTAACCTGTGTCATGTTGGCAGAGCACAATGACTTCATTTTCAAATGTATGACCTTGGTGTGCACGGGCCTTCAGTGCACTCCAGCAGTCAGGAGGCTGTTTAATATGACTAAACTATATCATTTCTCTGTGCCTCAATTTTCCCATCAATTAATAGGCATAACAATAGTAAAGGTGTGTGTCACAGGCAGTTTCTCTTTATACATACTATTGTTGGTTTCTGGTCAAAGTGTATCATTATGCATTTGTCACTATAGCCTGCCACCCTCCTAGTGTGCAACCCCCACCAGGGCAGATTGCCTGATTTGTTCACCTCTGGTTTCCCAGCATGTCCAACTGTGCCTGTCGTGTAAAAGATGCTAGGTCATTATTGAGTGGATGAACCGGTGAGTATGTGAAGGGCTGTTACCATGTAGACACCATAGAGAAAACAGATGAAACTTTATGAATAAGGGCCAGCATGCACTCCCTCGTTCATTCACTCACACATTCATTTTGAAAGAACACTCTTGCATTCTGACAGGAAATTTAATTTTCTCCCAGTCCCTGATTTGAGTGTTAAAGCCATCAGGACCACTTGCTCTGGGGTCAGGCTGCGCTTGGCTCCCCTTGGGAAGGACTGGCACGCTTTCACAGGCGGGAGGTGTGCACAGAAGCGGAGAATTCATTATAACCGGTTAGTCATCCGAAGAGATTGTAGACATCGCCGTGGGCGGAGCGCACCTGGCGTTCCCCCATGGGGCCTGTTCCCCGGGATGCATCCCTAGGTGCGAGCGCGACTTGCCAAAGCCCACCAGCGCCCAGGGTTTGTGGACACTCGAAATAAGAAAAAAGCATCTATAGCCCATCGGCTTCGGCGATCCTTAGCCGCTAGCAGCCAACTCTGAGATCAGTCCCAATACCTCTGGGGTAACTTTTTCCGGGGATTGCTGGGCAGGCAAGCCGGCCTGGATCCTAGCCCAACACCACCCCGGAGAGACAGGAACCCACCTCACTCACTTCCCTGCAACCTGAGGTGCAGAGGTCCAGGGCAGGCGACAGGGTGGAACGCAAGGTCTTTGTGGCAGAAAAGCAAGCAAATAAGGAGAACCAAGGCAGCGGGTGCGCTGGAAGTGTCGGCGACGTCAGGAGCGCGCGGCTCGACTGGGTCACCCGAGTTGCGCTCGGTCGGGAGAGGATGACTCAGCCTCGGTCGGGTCGGTCTTTACCGCCAGCCCGCGCGAGGGCTCCACAAAGTTCCTAATCACACTCCAGACCTCGTACGGGGATAAGGGGCTACGAAAGCGGGGTCCCGGGGTAGGGGCGGTGGCGAGGGAGGCCGCGCTCGGTTCCTGGTGCCCAGGGTATTCCTCCACTTCCTTTCCCCTCGCCCCTTCCTCTGCGGGCGGCCCGAAAGCACCTCCACGGTCGCGCAGCGGCTCGCGACTAGAGGGCTGGGGCTGGCGTGGGGAGCCGGTGGGGAATCTTTCCCCCACGAAATCAAGGGTGTCCGCGGGTTGGGATGGACTCCGCGCCGCATTTGCCACCTCTCTCAGCCCTGACATCTCGGCTGGCTGCGGCCACTCGCCGCCGCGGCGCGGACCCCGGGCCTCAGCCAGTTGGTGCGAGGGCTGTTCGGAATCCCCGGGCCCCTGGTGGGGCGCGAGGGGCGGCTGCGCTGCGGGCCAACGCCGGAGCCCAGCGCTAGTGCGCCCGCGGCGAGGCGGCAGCGGCTCCCTAGGCTCCTTCCCTAGTCGGGCGCCGCGGCCCAGGAGCAGCTGTGGGCGGCCACGCATTGGTGTCCTCGCTAGAACCCCCAGTCCCAACCCCATCCTGTCCGCCCCAGCGTGCGACCCCGTCCGCCGCCGCGAGCCTGCCCCTTCCTCACACTTCTTCAGCCGGAAAACTGAGCGGCGTGGGTGGGGGATCGAGCCACCTCTAGGCTCCTCAGACTTCCACCCTGTCTGCCCTGACCTGGCCGGCCCCGGGGCAGTCGGAGCACGCGGCGCCCACTCGGAACCACCACTGGGAAAGTGCGGGACGCCGGGCCCTCCGCTTCCCTTCTTTGCCCCCACCCCCACCCCAGCTCGGGTCGCCAGGGGCTGAGGCGAGCGGGCCAGCCCGAGAGTCGCGCCCGCGGCGGCAGACTGCGGAGTTGTAAAGAACTCGCCGGCCGCAGTGGGCCGGGCGGGGCCGGGCGCGATCCGGCGTGGCCAAGGACACTCGAGTTTGCGAGTCCCCGCCCGCCAGGCGCCTCCCGCCCTCCCGCCGCTGCCCGCCGGACTCCCCCGGGCCGCCGAGGCGGGGCCGGGCGGCCGCCGCTGCGAGAGGCGCGTCTCCCTGCCTCCTCCCGCGCCCGCCTCCCTCCCCATCTCTCTCCCTCCCTCCTCCTCTCCGCCCTCCCCCCCACCCCGCTCCTTTTTCTGCTCCCCGAGTGAGCCTGGCGCGCGAGAGGCAGGCGGGGCGGCGCGGAGCAGAGCAGGCAGCGCAGCGCGCTCGCCCACCGCCCGCCCGGCGCAGCTCCCCGTGGCCACTCTCGTCGCCGCCGCCGGCGCGTCTGAGGGAGCCCAGCATGGCCGGGCCGAGCTCGCAGCGCCGCGCGTCTCCGGGGGCCTCGGCGCTCCTGACCGCGGCGCTTCTCTACGCCGCGCTGGGGGATGTGGTGCGCTCGGAGCAGCAGATCCCGCTCTCCGTGTAAGTGCCTGGTGCCAAGACTCCCGGGGAGGGGACCTCGCCGCCCGCGACCCATGATGCCCAAGTTTGGGCACCTGCAGGTGCGGCTGGATAGGACCCGCCGGGGTCGCCGGGCTCGCCGTTCGCACCTGCCTTTCAGGACCGGCGTCGGGCGGCGAGGCTGGGGTGGGATTCTCTCGCTTCTTCGGGTTGGCGGGTGAGACCTGGAGTGGCTCACCTCAAGTGACAGCACCAAGTTTGGAGCCTGTTTACCGACTCCAACTTCCGTGGAGCGTTTAATTACCTCTTTCTTTGCTACCTTGTCATCTCACTTATTTGGGGGAGGGGGAGGGGTGGATTTCTTCGGACTAGTATATGTCAAGTGATGCCCATTTGGGGTGGTCGGATTGTTCAAATGAAACCCACTGGGCTTCTTGGAGAGCCTGGGAGACTTTGCGCATTCTGAACTATGTGACCCATCTGGTATCCCCTCCCGCGCTGCGCTCTGCAGTTTGGCACTGCTAGTTTCTGCCAAGGCGCTTTTTCTATCTTTTCTCCCTTTTCTTCAATGTTACATCGCCTGGCGCCTTCAACCATAGCCCCGGGTGTGCGTGCGTGTCGACTGTGGCACGAGTGTTACATTTCTTCTTGTGCCCTTTTTCCCTGTAGGGTGAAGCTGTGGGCCTCTGCTTTTGGTGGGGAGATAAAATCCATCGCTGCTAAGTACTCCGGTTCCCAGCTTCTGCAAAAGGTAAGGTTTCCGTGGTGGCAGGAAGCGATGATTTTCCAGCACAGAAAATGGAGGCAGATTTAGTTTTCCAAACAAACGTGAGCCCCGAGCTGCATCAGTTATCAGAGGAGTCTCTGATCCCGGTTGCTTGGCATTGTACTGTGCAGTGACTTCTTCCTACCAACCGGTTATTTTTAGATGACACTTGATTCTAAACACAAAGAAAAGCAGGATACTCACTTGCACTGTCCTGGCTGGGGCCGGGAAATTGAGTGCTTTTTGCATGGCTCTCCTCTCAGTGTCGGTATTGCTGTTTCAGAATGAGAGCAGATGCTCCTCAGGCTAAAAAAAACGCTAACTTCATCCAAGGGGGCAGAATCGGTGCCTGTTTTATGATGTCTTTCACCTTGCATTGGAGGCTCAGTGGTTGAGTGTATCAGAGAAAAACGCTGCACTATTGTTTGTCATCCCTGCAGTTGTACAATCCCATTATTCCCCAATCATCTAGACCCAGGGCTGGGATGCATTACATCATTACAGATAAGGAGAATGAATGTGGTTATCTTTCCACTCAGCTGCACTGCCGGGTAATAACCTATGAGAGCAGTTCACAAACTTAAGAAATTGGTCTGCATCCATATAATTCTGGAGAGTAATGAGAATGGAGAATTGATTATTAGGCTTTTATCAGAAGCCGCATCAATTTTAATTCAAACAGGCAGCATTATGTTTAAAATTACATTGTGAAATATATGCTTCATTCTCCCCTCCAAGATACACAGAAAAAGAATGTGCTAGGGAAGAGAGAATTGAGGGTTTAAGAGAATTTCAAGTTAGCAAATCAACAGTATTAATCCAAATATTCTTGTGACAATAGAAAATATAATTGGAATTTAGGGGATATTTCTCTGAAAATGGGTACAAAGAGCTTAAATTGTTAAGTTAACTTTTAAGCATTTTTAAATGTGTTTTTTGGGCCAACATACCATATGTGTTGTGCATGCTGCCTGGTAACCAAGTACGTATTTTATTTATGGCATTCCATTTTAGAGAGTAGCATTTTTTGGGACATTATATGAAGCAGTTTGCACAGGAAATCCAAATATCATATTAAAGCATCACCCCACAGTGAGATGACAAGGTATGTTGGCTTAAAAATTGCTAGTGGTCCAAATTGCTTGAAACCATTTGGAAAATTGTCTGCTTAGCTCTGTGATTTGGGAAGTTCATTGACTTCTAGGTAGTTGATAAAAACTTGATTCTGTGAGTCAACTTTCTAAAAGATGATACTTTACATATCTGTGATCCTCAGAGCTTACAGGAATTACCTTTCCTCCTTGCATTCTTATACTCTGGACCAGTCCCAGTCTGAACTCTGCTTTGGCTTTTTGCCTGCTTGTCAGATGTTGTATGTGAAGAGCTTTGGACCGTGGAATTGCCTGTGTGTTTTCCCTATGCTTTTAAAGAACAGAACATTTTGTATAACTTTAAAGAAATATTTCTCATCTGCATATTTTAGTTGTAGCAACTCTGAAAGAATCCCATCAGAGCCTCCTTTTTTCCCTTACATATTTTCTATCTCACGTTTAGCAAAAGTCTATGAAATATGATTTTTTTCCCTTTCTGAAGTTAGAACACACACACACACACACACACACACACACACACAGTGCACAACATCCCATCAACCTTATTATTGGTTATTCTATAATAGCAAATTGGAAACAGTTAAAATGCTTCTCTTACCTTCTCATCAGCATCCTTTCTGATATTGAATTCGCCAGCCTTGCTTTGCTTTTGTCATGTTTGCAGCTTGACAATTGTGAAATTATTTCCAGCTGTTTATGGCTTTGTTGTCATTTCTTGCTGCTGTCTGATATTTTGTAATCTGATGTGAGGGGCAGGTGAGGTGATGCTCAGCATGAGATTCCAGGATGGGTATCTGCTTTCTTCCTTGGATTCCTGCTCTGGGGGTCCTGTTCGCAGGGACTTTCATGATTGATAGGAAGGGCTGGTTAGACAACTTGGGGAACATTTTTAGAGGTATATTTTCGCCATCTGTGTCCATTGCCTCCCAATTATGATTGTTTTTAAAATTAGCGAAGAATGCTGGTTTAGAGAGTTTAGAGTATGAATGGGAAAAGATCTGAGATGTTCAGAGAGTGGGAGGTATAATATCATTTGGAAAAGCAAGGAGACAGTTGCCTCTCTTGCGTCTCTTCAAGTTTCTGGCCACTCATATGAGGAAATTACTCCTTAAACCACAACTTTATGCATCTATCTATCCCTTCACTGCATTCTTAGCAATTAAGATGCTTTCAAAATGAGTTAGAAAACTCGATTGGAAAATGCTGCATTGTATTAAGGGAACTCAAAGGTGACAGTACTATGTTCCATAATAGACTGTAATTGCACTTTTAAGGAATGGACATTTAAACTTGATTTTCAGTTAAGAAAGTTGTACTGTGTACCACTATGCAATTTTACATATTTTATGTAATTTCTTTAATTGACACTCATGTTGTGAATCAGTGTAGTACATTCAGTTTTAAAATAAGAGTTTAGTAATATTTGCAGTAAGGCCTAAACTTTATAAAGTAATTATTGTGAAGAGAATTTAAATAAGAATTGGCCATCTATTTTAAGGTGTTTGAAGACATGGAAAACTGACATTGTGGGGTATTATAAAATAAGATGGGAGCATTATTACTGATTTCATCCATGTAAATACATTTAACAATGTACTTCATTACCACATTAGAAAGGAGAATTACTTTCTCAGTTGTTTTTGTTTGATACCATGGCTTTCCTTAGTTTCTATTACAACAATATATTTGGTTTTCAATGCCAACTTTCCCCATTCCCCCTCTCCTTTTTTTTTTTTTGTCTTTGGTGAGCCTAGGAACAGCATACTATTAATAGGAAGGGGGTATTTTTGAGTTTATAAAATGTAGTAAGCTGTGTTTCTGCAAAGTTGTGTATTTTCAGCACCCAGTGAAGATGGTGGGACACGAATGTTGGCATGGATCTGGAGAGGTTTCAAGGGTGTTAGAGAACAGCAGGGCCCGGAAGGAAGCGCTGGTGTGCTGCTCTGTGCTGGCCTTTCTTGGCTGGCAGATACTTCAAAGGTTTCCATTCCCTTCAACTTGTAATTAACTTTCTTATTTGCCATATTCACTCCAGCGTTCAGCAGCCCTGTCCCATCTCGCTTCATTTTCCCGAAGAATGCGCTTTGTCAGGGCTCTTTTGGGAAGGCCTGGTTTCATCACCTCTTTTCTGGGATTCAGTGAGAAGCATTCTACTAGGTCTGCGAACCTGGGCTGTTCAACTCCTCCGCTCCGCTCCACACCTTTAGCATTCACAATAAAAGACATCAAACCTGCGTGATGTGATTCTCATTTCACCCTCCTTAGGGGGATTTCAGTAGGAGTTGAGTTTTTCATTCTCTTGAGGCTTGCATTCAGGGAGTGAATGTTCACGGGAACGAAGGTTTCCAACTTCCGTTTTCAGAATCGTGATGATAAATACAAGGCAGAAATACAGGTAATATGCATCTCTGCCATTAACGCCAGAAAAGAATTGACTTTAACCTTGGACGCCTCCTGCAGCACTTACCAAGCATGCTCTTCATGGAATGCACAACCAGAATTCTGTGTTATCAACTATTTATTGAGAAAGTTGCTTTAATACATAAACTTGATATCTCTTTCCACAGGACAGAGTCAGCAAAGTAAAAGGTTGATTCCTTAAGCCATTTTTATAATTATGACTTTTCATCAATGTGGAAATCGATGGACTTTTAAATAATTAAAAAGGAGTATTCACGTATTAGGACTTGAGTAGCAGTTCTGCGCTCCTGTAGGAAGCCTGACACTAGATTAGGAAGGAGGCTCTATTTCGTTGCACATTTGTGTTGAATAAACCATTTCAAAAGAGAAATGCATTGGGCCTATGCTGCCCATGGCTTAATTCGTAGCATCACTTCAAGTTGCTGGACTTTTCCCCTGTAGATTATTTTTAAAGTCTTTAAATTTCTGAAATGAGAGTTTTCAGGCTTTCAGGGCAGTTCATTAGTTTCATTAGCCCAGTCATCAAGATGTGTATCTTAGGCAAATATCTAATTACACTTGCAAACCCACACGTGGTCACTTGATAAGTGTTTGCATTCATTCTTTTTCTTTCTTTTCTTGTTTTAATCTCTTTCTTAAAATTTCTTTCCCATCACATACATTCTACTTCACTTTTTCCTTTATTAAGAGGTGCCTGTGTTGCTCAGATTTACAGATGCTAGTCAAAAATAAAGTGAAATCTTGTTGGAGGCAAACTTCAGATTTTTGTGCCAATGTGGTTATTAGTTTTGGTTTATTAATATGGTGTTTTAATTAAATAAATGATTAATTAGTTTATTCTAATACTTTGATTTTAGGTAAATATGTGAATGCCAACCCACCTAACAATTATGCAAGGTTTCAGGCCTGGGCAGCACAATTAGGGTTTCCAGTTTTTGATGAAGATGTGGCTGTGAAGTGATTACCCCCAGGACCTGTGGCCCTTTCTGGTGTTTTATTTGCTGGCAGTTTGAGGCACATATTCACAGGAGTGCAAGGTTGGGATTTTAGCCTTCCTCAGGTTTTGATTGATCTTCAGTCAGTGTTTAGTGCTCCCATTTAAGATGATCAATGAGCAACTTGGTGTACTGGGCTTACTTAGAGAAGTGCACCTTCTCACGTGGTAGGCAGGATCCTTTGTTTCAGGGTTGTCATTAATCCAGATTTGCCATCATAGAAGCCAACAAATAGACTTTTGCTTTATCCAAATGCACATTGTCTGTTAAGCAGTGAATGGCATTTATATCTGGGTCCCCCCACCTTTCACAGACATGGTGCTGGTTGAAACAGCCTCTGGAGTTGAGACTGCCTGCTTCTTCTAGATAGAAAATTTTAGTAGGTCATGGGTTCCCTAAGACACTATGGTTTGACAGAGATTTTGCTAAGGCTGAGACTGAGACAGAAATTAAATAGATGTTATAAAATGCCAGCCTATGAATTAGCATATGAGATTCCCCCCCTCATAAAATGTCATTTTTATACAAAGAGACATAACGGCCTGTATTTCATTTTGAATGGCTAAAGGGAAGCACTTGAGTATCATTCGATGAGAGGAAGACTTCCTGATGTCAGGCTCTGGCGATCTTCATCTGTCCTTCTTGGTCCATTAAACAGGACTTAGCCTGCCCTTCAAGGGTGGAAGATGAAATGGCGAGGAAGAGGAGGGTGAGATTTTTCGAGTATTTAGTGATGAGCAGGCTCCCTTGAGGCAGTTGACCCTGAATATAAAGCCAGATCCCAAAGACCCTCTGCAGAGCAGTCCTTCCTGTGCTATGACCCTGGGTGTGTCAAGTGTCTGTGAAACTAACATATTGTGGGGGGTGTCTCTGTGCCTGGCCAGCCCACCTGCTTTCGAGAGTCCAAGTATTTTACAAAGAAACTCTGAATAGTAAACATTTCAATTTTCATCTGCTTTGAACAATTTCAAATAAGGGATTACATTTATAAGGTGTATTAGATGTGTATGTTTCATAGCTTCTCAGTTACCCCAAATCAAGATTATGATAAACAACTCAGGATGCAAACTATCGGTGCACGTTTCAAGGCTGTATTGGAAAAGAGCATTATCTCTTGACAAGGAATAGATGGCAGTTGCTTCACTTTGTGCTCTTAGGAGTATTTATCTTGGCACCCGTTATTGAAAAACAGTACCCTCCCAAGGTTAAAAGAGCTGTTATCCATGTAAGTGATCTGCACAGGCAAGTTGGCCAGGGTTGCAGTGCTGTGGCTTCGCACAATGGACTTCTGGTTGACCCTGTTAGGGGAAGCAATTCCCCATTGATATTTGGGGCTGCACACACCATTACCATTATACTAATTAAGTTTTTTTGCATGTGCATGCACCTATGCAAATAAAAGTGGATGCTGCTCATCACAGACTGTGCCAGGTGCTGCCTGCTGTTGGAGAAGACTGTTCTTGTCCTCTTGGGTTGCCAGAGAGGCCATTCTGAGAGAGCCAGCCAGGGTGTTGAAATGGAACAGAGTGTACCAGTCCACCAAGCTTGGATTTGTCCAGCATGTGGGATTTTGTATGCAGCTGGAATGTGAGAACCTGCTGAGATCAGGGACAGCTGTATAATTTGCACGGCCCATTGCAAAGTGCAGAATCCCGTGTTAAAAAATCATTAAGAATCTCAAGATGATGACAAAAGAACATTAAAACCAAGTGTGGGGTCCACTGGGCCCTGGCCACGCCCGCTGTGGGACAGGCTGTCTTCACTGTGGTGCTTTGAGTTTCCTTCTCAGTAGCTCAGTCTAGGAGGCTTCCTTTGCCCACCTTTGTTCCGATACCAGTAAAATTCTATGTGGTGATAGGTGGAGAGCTTGGAGTGCTTCCAGGGATGCCCGTCCTTGGAGATGCTATGTTGTGAAAGGATAGGCTGCTGGCCTCACAGCTCCATCTGCTTGTGTTTCCTGTCTGGGTTACCCGAGTAGCTTTGGATAAAGCAGGTAGTGTTCCAGGTACTGTGATAAGCACTTTATGTTAGTTCTTTCACTAAATTCTCCCAACCACCTCATGAAGCATAGAGTGGTATTCACCCCACTTTACAGATTTAGGAATTGAGGCGTGTAGAAGTTCAGCAGGGACTGGGGGCTTCCAGAGTCTCACACCTGGCCATAGAGCTACTTTTTCCCACCTTAGTTCCCATTTGAAAAAAAAACCATGAATAATACTGGAGTTTCTCCTTTTCAGGAGTGTTTGGGAGGATTAAGTGAGATAAACACCTGGGAAATTACTTCAGAAACAATTAAAGGCTGGGTTAAGAGGTGAGAGGATACAGCCTTGAAGTTAGGTGGATGCAGATTTGAGTCCCTAATATGTCATTTCCTACTCTTAGCTGGGTCACTTCATAATGTAACACTTATGAACCTGTAGCTTTTTACTTCTTTTATTTCATTATTTTGGGTACTGGGGATTGAATCCAGGGGCACTTAACCCCTGAGTCATATCCGCAGCCCTTTTTATTTTGAAACAGGGTCTTGCTAAGTTGCTCAGGCCCCACAAATGGCTTTGAACTTGGATCCTCCTGCCTCAGCTTCCTGAGCTGCTGGTATTACAGGCAAATCGGTACTTTTAAATGGGAAAGGAGGCCAGTCATGACGAGCTTTCAGGCCATGGTGAAGATTGAACGAAGTAAAATATGCAAAGCACTTAGCACAGTGCCTAGCACATCAGAGGTTCTGGTCAGCGAGGTGTGGTCGTTCCTAGCTGCACTGTGTAAATGGAAGCTCTTTAGGTAGCGTTCGCTGAGCAGCTGTAGAGCCTGCCCACCTGTGGACTCAGCGAGTGAACAAGTGCATGGATGAGTGAGTGAGGACCAGGGCTGTCACTGCAGCGAGGTGATCCCTACCTGGCGTCTGGCAGGGCTGAAGCAGCTGCAGCCTCTGCACGGTGAGGTCAGCTCTCTCCTACCTGAGGACAGGGGGATGCACCCAGAGAAAACTGCTCCTCCCCCACCAGGAATGGGGTTATTTCACCTCCTCCCTTGCATGCCCTGCCTCCTGGGCAGCAGGTCAGGCTGGGAAAATGGCCACATGTGCCCCACAGTCCAGAGAGAAGCCCGTAAGCTGTGGAGAGCCCAGAACTTCCAGCCATTTGCTGTGCTGCGTATGGCTTGTGGAAGCCATCACAGACACTCCTTAATCCAAGCGTCCTCTTGACCAGTGTGCCACGCATCCCCTCCTGTGAGAGCACGCTCTGAAAGGCCTTGGTGAATTCAAGACTTCTCCCAGGAACTTGAGACCAGCAGGAGTTTGCGGCCCCTCACTGGGCATGGCCATCTTTCCTCAGTCAAGGGACAGGGAGGCCATCTGTCACCACCCACAGAAGGCACCGAAGGGCATCCTGTGTTCTTTGGCTCTTCTTGCTACTTCTGTCCTCCTCTCTCAAGCTTCCTTGGCAGCTCTGTTGTTGTGTTCTGGCTTTGAACATCTGCATCCCTGTGCTGATCTCCTCAAAGAGACTGAGCGAATGAAACTGGCCTTTGTGTAAACGCAGCAACACTTCAAAACCATGGGGGTGGGCTTGTGCCATAGCGGCTGCATACTTTTACAAATTGCTTCTGCGTATAGCTGTTCTAATCAGCACCGGACATCCGCAAGGTGTCAGTAACTAAAGCAAACCTGCATTAGCTTTGGGTGGTTCCATTTGGCCCAATAGTCAGAAAAATGTCCCAAAGCCATTTGTTTTCACAAATTGTTAGGCTACTGCTCTGGGGGCTTCCTGCCATCCACCAACGTCATAGTCTTCTCAGGTAAGAGAGTGTGGGTTGGAGCTGGACTATTTTTTTTTTTTTTTTTTTTTTAGTGTTTCCAATGAGCAAAGCATTCACCATATGGAAGTAGTTTATGTACGTCATCTGATCTGGTCTCTCCACTCTGAGCTGACCTGTGTTAGCTGTCTCCCAGGCAAGGCCTGAGGCTCAGGGAAGTGGGACAGCTTGCTACCTGGTGGGGTTGGGACTGAAATTTTTTTTTTTGACCCTCAAACCTCTGACTTTTCTCTACAGCACGTGGACCTGGCCTGGTCCATCCCACCTGATCTTGGCTGGAGTCATCTGCAGGACTTAAAGAGGATGGGAAGGGCCAGGTGGGTTGGGATGCAAGTCTTCTTGCTGTTGTTCCCCCCAGATGCTCTTCCCTGATTTGGAACTTCATGAGTTCCTCTTCTGGCAGAGAACACCAGTTTTGTTGGGAGGGCAAACCCTCCTGACGTTAGGAACAACTTCTCTACCTTCCACTGTGGGCTTGCGTCTGCTGTAGGTTGTGACCTATTCCTGATAGAGAATGGAAAGGCTGACTGCCAGGTCCCTGGTATGGTTTGCAAGAGAAGAGAGTGACCTTGCAGAATTCCTGACCAGCAGCCAATTTCAGCTCTAACCTGTTCTGCAAAACCAGAGAGCATTTCCCCGCATGTTTTCCCTGGAAAGTCAAAACTGCTGTTCATCTGTTTGCTCAGGTTGCTAAGTATGTTGAAGGTGTGCAAGGTATATTTGATGACTTTTTTTTCCTGAGACTTCGCTGTTATCCATTCAAATAGAATGGAAGGAATGGTGGGCCTGCGGAATCCCCAAATCTAGATCCTCCCTTGCTCTAAACTGGACCCTGAAATTCCTTCCTTCATTTTTTTGACAATTGCTAACTCTCAGCTTCCAGGATGGAACTGATTATCTGGTTTTAGAAGGGTCTAGGTTTCTATTACAGTGAACCAGGCACCCATGAAAAGATTTTTTACCAAAGAGCACTTGCTGTGGTGTTGAATTCTGTCCTGTGAGTCACTAACATTACTGCCCCAGGCCTTGATTTTCTCATCATAAAGTGAAACAAATAAGAAAAGCATCTGTGTTATGGGACTTTGGCAAGGATTAAATGATACAACACCTTTGAAGCTATTTCGAATGACAAATGGCACACGGGAACCTTAGTTCTTTGGCTACTCTGATTGATATTGTCCTGCTTCTTTATTAATGAAGAACAAGAGGGACTCCTGAAATTTTTGTTGCTTTGATTGTGTGATGCATTCATAAAATTAAGGCAACACATGTCATGCACATTGAATGCTACCAGGGGACATAATAGAGAAAAGAATGCATTATGACCCCAATGGGGAGGTTATTTTTCTTTTAATTTTTTTGCTTGCTTTCAGAAATCTTCCTAATCTCCCTTGCACAGTAACGGTGGCCGTTGTGGCATTAAAGTTTGTTCTTGCTGTAACCTTGAACAAGAATTTGTAAAGCGAGGTGAAAGTCAGAAATACTGGGCAGATATTTGGCTCTTTGTACCTCTTCTACCTGAAATGCCTCTTCCAAGGTACTTTGTTGAGGCAGAGGTGGAAAAATATTGTAAAAAGAACAACAGATGTGGGAGGCAGTGAACCCATTGGATGTAGGTAGTTTTTGGTCATAACATACGGCTGTATTCTCAGCCTCCTACTGGCTTCCGTTATTAGTGAAAAGTCTGTTAGCAGGACATGATCACATCATGTACAAACAGCTCAATGGGCATCGTCTTTTTGCCCTATTGACGTAAATGATAGTCATTTGGCTCTGAGGGCAAAACTGAAGTTTGGATATTCTTTCTTGCAGGATTTGACCTGGACTTCTGTTGGAAAGCTCTTGTTATTTGTTTTCATGATATAGAATTTGCACACTTGAATCAAATTAGGCTACCAATAAAGGGCTTTTGTATTTGTATGTGTGTATGTTTTATGGACAAGTGCTATTTTCCTTTCTTAAAAAACACTGGTGACTAATTTAAAAATCTAAACATCTTTGCCCAAGTTCAAGTATTTCAGACTATCAGGAGTCGCTTGGTCATACTAAAATAAGATGTAATCCTCTCAGGAGAGGGTCACAGCTCACTAATCTTTTGAAGAAAAAAAAAACAATGAAACGTATTTCCCAGAACAGGAATTTCAGAATTATGGAGCCATAGGTGGATTTTCTACTTGAATTGCAGGTTATTTATTTATTATTTTTTCTGGAAACAAATGCCTTAAGAAAAGACATATAACATAGAGACTTAAAAAGAAGTCAGATGATTGAGTTTTAAAAATTTACTTTTAAGGGAGGTGGTTGGTCTTGGGAAGGTGGACCTGTATAGAGTCCAGAGTCTGAGT